>SJYX01013200.1:38091-73061 GCA_006410675.1 Oreotragus oreotragus
AAGAAAAGAGACACTTTTTGTAGTTTTTATTGGTTGTGTATAACAATTTTTATTTTTTTGTAAGCAGGAAGTTTTGTTATTTTCTACTTTTCACTTGGAATAATAGAATTTCATTTTATTTTAAAATATGTAAAATACATAACATATAACATTTATATATTTTAAATATTTTATATTAAGTATATATAAACTTGTTTTTCATAATTTAATACTTTATAATGACTATTCTAATATCTCCTGATTTTATTTACATGCTTTTTTTTTGAGGTAAGGATCAAGAATGATTATTTTTAAACATCCAATTTCCCAAAATTCTATTGTGGACTAATTCATTCTCTGTTTAACGTTAGTATTTTATCATTTTTAAAAGTCCTCTTTAAGAACTACCTATTCCACTCCATTGACCTGTCTATTCTCTTTGCAAGTATATCATTATATATGAAATACTCCTGTACTATCTGTAATAAAAAGCTGAGGTGTTTCCTCCACTTTTGTTTTAAAATTCACAATTTTTTCTTTGACTTTAATTCTAAAATTGTTCTTTTGTAAATAAATCAATTAGAACTTGAATGGAGGCTTCATTAATCTTGGAGTGAATTTAAGATAAACTTTCCTCCTTACAATATGTTCTCTTATTTAAACGATCCTTTTAACACTGTACAAATTGGTGTGATTCTCTCTCTCTCTCACTTTTTATACATGGTTCCCACACATTTCCCGTTATGGTTATTTTAAGGAACTGTGTTTATACTATTGTCAATGGGATTTCTTTCTTTTTTAACAAGCATATGTGGCTCTTGACATGCCATTTTGTTAGTTTCTAAATCTCAAAAGCACTCTAATTTAATGATATCTTATGTATATATTTATATAATTTATAGAAGATATTATTTGAACTATATTGGCTCTTGTGTGCTAGTGACTATATTTGATTATATTGACCTGTGCTTTCTGATGGCTGTAACATTCACTTATTTTTTTTCTTGCTTACTGCAAGAATATTATCTTCCAGAACAGTAAAAAAATAATCTTTTTAAAACTTATTAAATAAATTGTGAAATCTGCCATTGTTTTCTCATCCTACTTATTATTAGAAAGCTAATGAAATCTTATTAAATTAATATACAATTATGTTTCTGTCATTGTCTTCTTGCATTTTTAATATTTGCTTGCTTTTTAAATTTTCTTGTTATTTAAACCACAAATCTTCATCAATATTCCATTTTCTTTGTACATTCCACCTTTTATGAATATATAGTTATCTTTTTTGTCATTTAGCATTTTCATATGTATTTTATTTGCATAAAATTAATAATAGTACACATTTCCATTTGATTTTAATTTAGTAAAATTACAGTACTGTTTATTTTTAATATAAATTTATTTATTTTAATTGGAGGCTAATTACTTTACAATATTGTAATGGATTTGTCATACATTGACATGAGTCCACCACACGTGTACATGTGTTCCCCATCCTGAACCCCCTCCCACCTCCTTCCCCATCCCATCCCTCTGGGTCATTCCAGTGCACCAGCCCTGAGCACACTGTCTCATGCATTGAACCTGGACTGGCAATTTGTTTCACATATGATAATATATATGTTTCAATGCCATTCTCCCAAATCATCCCACCCTTGCCCTCTCCCACAGAGTCCAAAAGACTGTTCTATACATCTATGTCTCTTTTACTATCTCGCATATGGGGTTATCATTACCATCTTTCTAAATTCCTTATATATGCGTTAGTATACTGTATTGGTGTTTTTCTTTATGGCTTACTTCACTCTGTATTATAGGCTCCAGTTTCATCCACCTCATTAGAACTGATTCAAATGTATTCTTTTTAATGGCTGAGTAATACTCCATTGTGTATATGTACCACAGCTTTCTTATCCATTCATCCGCTGATGGACATCTAGGTTGCTTCCATGTCCTGGCTATTATAAACAATGCTGCAATAAACATTGGGGTACACGTGTCTCTTTCAATTCTGGTTTCCTCAGTGTGTATGCCCTGTAGTGGGATTGCTGGGTTATATGGCAGTTCTATTTCCAGTTTTTAAAGGTATCTCCACACTGTTCTCCATAGTGGCTGTACTAGTTTGCATTCCCACCAACAGCGTAAGAGGGTTCCCTTTTCTCCACACCCTCTCCAGCATTTATTGCTTGTAGACTTTGATTTGAATTTGTCTGGTAAAATTATACTACTGTTTATCTTTTTGACATTTCTCAAAAATTTTATTTTAGTTTTAGCTTCTATGGGTAGTATAGATTTACATTTGACTATTTTATAACAGGAGATAAAAATGTTGTGATTATTGGCATAATAGATAAACTTGTTCATACTTCCTTTGGGTCTCATCCTTTCTAATTTTCTTGTTTCCTTGTTCTCAGCCAGTTCAGTTCAGTTGGTCATTCATGTCTGACTTTTTGTGACCCCATGGACTGAAGCAGTCCGTGGGATCTTGTTTTAATTTTACAATTTTTTTTTTCTTTTGCTGTGTTGACTAGTACTTTGTATTTTATTTCTTCAGTGATTTTAATGTTATAAAGGTTTACTAATGTCATTGTTTTATAAAAACTTCCCATTAAAGTCTCCATAAGGCTTCCCTAGTGGCTCATATGGTAAAGAATCTGCTTGCCAATGCATGAGATAGAAGAGATGCAGGTTCAGTTCCTGGGTTGGGATGATCTCCTAGAGAAGGCAATGGCAATCCACTCCAGTATTCTTGCCTGGAAAATTCCATAGACAGATTAGCCTGACTGGCTATATAGTCCATAGGGTTACAAAGAGTCAGACTCAACTGAGCATGTACACTCTCATCAATGTCTCCATATATATATATCTAACATTTGTTTATCTAGTTAACTATAAGATAAAATATTAATTATCAACTATATTTTCATTGCTACCTACTCAAATATATACAGGTTTTTGGAGATATAATACACATTTTAATAATCAGGTCATCTTTAAGTGATTTATATTTAAGTATATTCCCACAAAAATAAGTTTCTAGTACAGTGTTCCTATTTTGATTAAAATTGTAGTAGACTGAATTATTTTCCCATCATTATTTTTAAGAAATGCTCCTGGGTGGTATTTGAGATCTTGAGCTTTGAGGGAATGTTTTATTCANATCTTTAAGTGATTTATATTTAAGTATATTCCCACAAAAATAAGTTTCTAGTACAGTGTTCCTATTTTGATTAAAATTGTAGTAGACTGAATTATTTTCCCATCATTATTTTTAAGAAATGCTCCTGGGTGGTATTTGAGATCTTGAGCTTTGAGGGAATGTTTTATTCATTCCTTGAAATATCAATACCAATTAGGGTATTACAGAATTTTGAGGTCACCAAACTCTTGTCTCTCAAGATAATTCCATAGACAATATCAGTTTATTCATATTTTAAGGCAAACAGAAAACCAATAATAGCTTGATTTTATTCTTCTGTAGGAGATTTGAGTGAATGTGGAATTATCTTCATTAACCTTTTATAGAAGATTTAAAAGGACATTATCAGTTTCTCTTTTTCATTAATTTGAACTAACACTTAGTGCTCTCCTGTTGTCTGCATACTCAATCCTCAGCAGAGACTATTTTAAAATATTTTTTATTTGACTATTGATTATTTTCCAGTTTTTGCTCTTTCATAGTCAGAAATGTATTTAATTCTTAGTTTGACTTCTGTGCTCTGTAACTTTTATTTTTTGCAGACTGCAAGTGGGCTTATTTGCTTATTTAATTTTCTTACAGTCTATATAGTAAATAACTTCCAGAAAGCTACTATTAACTTCTTAAAATCGTTAGTACAACAATGTATATCTGTTTTTCTGCAAGAATATGCTTTATAGAATCTAATTATATTTTTGTTTATTTCTTCATTTTTTGGCATTATGGAAATTCAATGAAGTGATATTTATGTGGATCTGTGCTATCCAAAACAGCAGATAATAATTACATGCGGCTACTATATTTAAGCCTTTCACTGTGTGGGTCACAACAAACTGCAGAAAATTCCTAAAGAGATGGGAATACCAGACAACCTGACTTGCCTTCTGAGAAATTTGTATGCAGGTCAAAAAGCAACAGCCAGAACTGAACATGCAACGACAGAGGTTTCAAGTTGGGAAAGGAGTATATCAAGGCTGTATATTGTCACCCTGCTTATTTAAACTATATGCAGAGTTTATCATGCAAAATGCCAGGCTGGATGAAGCATAAGCTGAAATCAAAATTGTCGGGAGAAATATCAATAACCTCAGATATGAAGATGACACCACCCTTA
Organism: Oreotragus oreotragus; assembly: GCA_006410675.1. Lineage (NCBI taxonomy): Eukaryota > Metazoa > Chordata > Mammalia > Artiodactyla > Bovidae > Oreotragus > Oreotragus oreotragus. The sequence goes on from SJYX01013200.1 coordinate 42,387, forward strand.
TGGCAGAAAGCAAAAAAGAACTAAAGAACCTCTTGATGCAAGTGAACACAGAGGAGAGTGAAAAAGCTGACTTAAAACTCATGTTCAGAAAACTAAGATCATGGCATCTAGTCCCATCACTTCATGGCAAATTGATGGGGAAACAATGGAAACAGTGAGAGAATTTATTTTGGGGGGTTCAAAAATCACTGCAGATGGTGACTTCAACCATGAAATTAAAAGATGCTGGCTCCTTGGAAGAAATGCTATGACCAACTTAGACAGCATATTAAAAAGCAGAGACATTACTTAGACAACAAAGGTCCATCTAGTCAAAGCTATGGTTTTTCCAGTAGTCATATATGGATGTGAGAGTTGGACTATAAAGAAAGCTGAGCACAAAAGAATTGATGCTTTTGAACTGTGGTATTGGAGAAGACTCTTGAGAGTCCCTTGGACAGCAAGGAGATCCAACCAGTCCATCCTAAAGGAAATCAGTCCTGAATATTCATTGGAAGGACTGACACTGAAGCTGAAACTCCAATACTCTGGCCACCTGATGTGAAGAACTGACTGATTAGAAAAGACCCTGATGCTGGGGAAGATTGAGGCAGGAGGAGAAGGGGATGACAGAGGATGAGATGGTTGGATGGCATTACCGACTCAATGGACATGAGTTTGAGTAAACTCCGGGAGCTGGTGATGGACACAGAGGCCTGGCATGCTGCTTCCATGGAGTTGCAAAGAGTTGGACATGACTGAGCAACTGAACTGAACTGAACTGAACCATATTCAAATTATTCAAGCAAAATTAAATTAAAAGTTAAATTTCTCATGATGGTGGTTACATCTGTTTGCACACATTAAAAATGCAAAGGGTTTTGGGACAACTGAATATCCATCTGAAAAAGAAGGAAGTTGGATGTCCATTTCACACTTTAAGCTGAAAATACAGTATATATCATTAAATATATAAAATTTATAAGCATTGTGATATGATATCAGAGGCAGTCATAATAAGTCTTCAAGTCTTTAAAAAAAAAAAAAAGCCCTATAAAATATGAAGCTTCAGAAGACTGAGGAGATCTCTCAAAACTAGGGCTAGCCTCCATTATTCAATGTTGATTTGTGGAAGGATAACCAATTATTTCTTTATTTTTTATTCTTTTAACTTTATTTTATATTGGGGTATAGCCCAATTTCTTATTTATTTGACATTTCTTTGCATCAAAATATTAATGCAGAAACATAAGTTGAAAGCAACTTGGCTTTCTAAAGTAGACTAATAATATGCGGATTTTATTCAGTTGGCTGGTATGGATCCTTGGAGGCTAGTTGAGGTCAGTATCATAGACTGGCTTCATTCTGCTGCTTGGAGTCTGTTGATAGCATCCTTGATCAAATATAATATGAGAGAAAATGAATGGGTTTGGTCCTAGTCCCTATTGGTCACATAATCCAGTGGCAGATGGAATTTTTTATTTTGTTGTTTAGCTACTAAGTCATGTCCAACTCTGTAGTCCCAGGGAATGTAGCCTGCCAGGTTCCATGGGATTTCCCACACAAGAATACTGGACTGGGTTTCCATTTCCTTCCTCAGGGATGTTCCCAACCCAGGGATCAAACCTGTGTCTCCTGTATTGGCAGGCACATTCTATACTGCTGAGCCACCAGAGAAGCCTTACTTACAAGAGAATCTCCTGGAGCCAAACCAGTGTGAAAATGAAGGATAGATGTTGTTGGAAGACAGTTCTCTGAGTCTCATGGATTTTTGCACGGGTTACATGCCCTTTGGAGGCTGCAGGAGAGACTGTTCTTTGCCTCTTTCAGTTTTTGGTAACTATTGGCATTATTTGACTTGTGGCCATGCTTAGTAGCTCAGTTGTGTCTGACTCTTTCCAACGCCAGGGACTATAGCCTGGCAGAGCCCTCTGTTCATCAGATTCTCCAAGAAAGAATCCTGGTATGGGTAGCTGTTCCCTTCTCCAGGGGATCTTCCCAACACAAAGATCAAAGCAGCATTTCCTGGTTGGTAAGTGAATTCTTTGCCACTGAGGCACCTGGGTAGCCCAAACTGGAATATTATTTATCACTAAAATGGAGTGCCCTAGCAAGACATAAAAAGATATGGAAGGACTAGTGAAAGTAGCCAATCTGAAAAGGGTACATGCTGTGTGATTTCAATTATATGACATTCTGAAGAGGCAAAACTATGGGCATAGTAGCTGTAGGACGAGAAGGATGAATAGGTGAAGTACAGGGGATTTTTTTAGAGGTATATATATATTTAATAACTGCTAAAAATTAGCTATTATTTTAAAAAGAAAAAAGAGGAGGAAGAGGAGAAGGGCAGGAAGGAAGGAGAATAAAAGAAAATCAGATTTAAATCATGTAAGAACTCAGCACACTCTTGCTGGTTCTGCAGATGAAGGGGACAAGAGCCTAAAATTGTGAAATACAACAATTGTCAAAAACAGCTTTGTCAGGACTTCCCTGGTGGTCCAGTGGCTAGGCCCAGTGCAATAAGATGGGTTTGATACCTGGTTGGAGAACTGAGTCTTACATACTGCACCTAAGACCCATTGCATCCAAATAAATAAATAAATATTTTAAAAGGTTTAATTTTGTCAACAACCTGAACAAGCTTGGAAGTGGATTTTTACTTAGAGCCTTTAGCAGTTGCCTAGCCAACTGACATCTTGGTTTTGCTCTTGTAATGCCCTAGCAAACTAAGCTGTGCTGTGCTCAGACTTCTGACCTACAGAATTGTGAGATAATATTTGGCTACTCAATTTGTGTTAATTTGTTGCACACCAATAGAATTCTAGTGCAATTCACAAATTTTATAAAGCAAGTGCCATTATTACTATTTCATAACTGAGGGAACTGAGGCCCAGGAAAGTCATACAGGAATTGAATATTAGAATGAGCATGTTCTATCACTCTATGCTACCAGAGGTCAAATTGGATATCTATTTACTTTTTACCATAAGATTTTACCTAGAGAATGTTAGAGCTAAAACATTTTTAGAGAAAAATTAGTTTGAATTCTGTTGATTCAGAGTGTATGATGACCAAGGCATTGTTTGTAAGTTTCTCATTGTATATAGTTTAAAATCAAGGAAGTAACCTGGAAATCTGACATTATAAGAAACAATTCTACAATGTTAGCTACTTCAGTATTTCTTATTAACTTAGTTAATTTTACTAACACTAGCTTATATTTTAGTTGTTGAAACTAGTAAGCCAGAAAATCATAAACTTTCTATCTTATAATTTAAATACTCCCAGCATTCTGCTTTTTCTTACTCTTTCTTTTTCTCTTCATTTAGAACCAAGTATTATCAGGTAGAATTCAAACTAGATCTTTTTGTGCATTTAATATTTCTAAGTAAATGAGTTCTTAGCAAGGAAGATTTTTAGAGTTGAGATAATCAGTTTAGCTTCATAAGAAGGCTGTGTAAAGGATATGATTTAAAATTAAGGACAAAATAAAAGGCAACTTTAATGATTCAGGGAAAATTGATTTATGTGTTTCAATTTGGCTCAAATAATCAGGATAGCTTGTCTCTGTTTTCATAATATGACAGTTTATTTCTTTAAAAAAACCCTATTACACTCTTTGAGAATTGCTTCATTGGTTTTTGTCCTTTTAACATACATGCAATTTGATCTAAATTAATCTCTAAAATATATTTCAATCTGGTCATTTTAATGACCAAATAAATATCAAGAAATTATCTCATATAAACAGATAATCCAATTGATTTTATCATAACACATGATTAATCTTTTCACATTTCAAAATATTGTATTTTATGTACAGTCTTCATGAAGTCACTGAGGATTCACTAAATCATAAGGAACCATAAAATAATACAAAATAAACACAGAAAAACATTCAAAGTCATGGCCTATAGGTTACTCATCTTGGGAAACACTTAAGTAAAAGACATAAAAGTGGCTCATTGTTAAGTAAATTCAGAAAATGCATTAAAACACTAAATATTCTGAGGTATTTCCAGCAATAGATAAATATTTAACTCAATATTTTCCAACTTATTTTACATTGGGAAGCTTTTCCCCAAATAACTCCATTAGCTGAAGTTTCATGGAAAGATATTTTTGAAATATTGGCATAGAGTAATTCCTGGGACATAAAATATGTTTTGAAAGATACAGTGACATTCAAGACAAAAGTACAGATTCTACTGGCAACAGAATGGCTCTGAAACTATACTCCAAACACACTCTACCTAAATGAAATGATTTATAGGTATGAAGTTTCACAGTCTCCTTATTGGTTAAATGGGAACAATAAAGAAAGGCATGGTATTTTAAGATTACAAGACCTACAGCTGGAACATCTGGGTTTGAATTCCTATTTCTCCACACACTAGTCGTGTGATCTCAGCCAATGTATTTACGCTAGTTGAACCTCATGAATAACCTTTGAAGACCACTGGGTTAAATTTTTAAATATATGTGGAGAAATTAAATGAGTATATGGGAAAAATTAGTTTTCAGTAATTTCAGCTAGCATCATAATTGTTTATATGGCTTTTAAGATGATTAAATGAGACTATTTAGGAAATATTTAGAAGAATGCCTGACGTGATTCAACTACAAATATCTTTGCTCTTCCTCTCTTCCTCTTCATTGGCACTGATTCTTCCTTCTTTTCTAAGGTAAGATTTGATCCATTTTGGAGCTTCTGAAGTATAATTATTCTGTTGTATGATGCCTTGTTTACAAATAATTTGGAGGAAGCAAACAGATGTGGAAATCAGGTCAAAGTAAAACTGAGAGCATGGAAGCAAAACTAAATCAGAAACTATTAGAATATATAGTAACCCATTCCATATATTCCAAAGGTTGCTAGAAATGGCTAAATAATTTTCTCTAAGTTTCAAAGTAAAATGGTGAACAAACTTAGTTACTTATTAAAATAATATCTTTTTCTAGTACTGAGACCTAAAAACCTTTTCTGTGTGTTTGAAAAAGGACACTCCTATGTTAAACATAATGACATTTTCTTAAATGTAAGGTGTAAACACAGTCACACAATTCAGCCAAAGAAATTTTCCACAAGCCTTCCTTACTAAAACTAAAACAATCGTTTAAATAATTTAAAAACTTATAAGATGACCCAGTGAAACGAGTGGACATCCGCACTGATAACCACTTCAAACATTGAGAGTCAGAGGTTCTATTTTTTGCTAAGGGCAGCTAAATTCTCCCGCCAACAGAGAGCAAAGCAATGCTCTATGAGTAAACAAAACAGTGACACTCTTATATACACATAATGGGATCTGATATCTGACGAAACAGTCCACACCATCTCTGCACTAAGCCTCAGACATGTCTGAGGTTTTCTTCAGAAAATCATCATTTCAGAACATAGAAAAAATGACCAAAGTATTTGCATGTAGACCAATATCAATTATTTTTGTCTAGTAAAATGTCAAAGTAAATATTATCAGTTGACAAATTAACATTTAAAAACTCTCAATAAAGCACCCCACCAGTATTTACTGTTCATTAACATAGATTCTTGGATCATAATTTCATTTAGATTAATTATAAATGAAGTCTGTAAAAAGAAGTTGAAAATTACCTGGCTACGTATTACTTGTATATGTATGTGGAGTGTTATTTAACTGTAGAATAAATTTTTTTAACCATTGCTCTGACAATATTTTATAGCTATACAATGTGAAGTTGTATCTATTTCAGTTCAGTTCAGTTCAGTCGCTCAGTTGTGTCCAACTCTTTGTGACCCCATGAATCGCAGCACACCAGGCCTCCCTGTCCATCACCAACTCCCGGAGTTCACTCAAACTCACGTCCATCGAGTCGGTGATGCCATCCAGCCACCTCATCCTCTGTCATCCCCTTCTTCTCCTGCCCCCAATCCTTCCCAGCATCAGAGTCTTTTCCAATGAGTCACCTCTTCGCATGAGGTGGCCAAAGTACTGGAGTTTCAGCTTTAGCAACAGTTCTTCCAAAGAACACCCAGGACTGGTATCCTTTAGAATGGACTGGTTGGATCTCCTTGCAGTCCAAGGGACTCTCAAGAGTCTTCTCCAACACCACAGTTCAAAAGCATCAATTCTTCGCTGCTCAGCGTTCTTCACAGTCCAACTCTCACTTCCATACATGACCACAGGAAAAACCATAGCCTTGACTAGACGTACCTTTGTTGTCTAAGTAATGTCTCTGCTTTTGAATATGCTATCTAAGTTGGTCATAACTTTCCTTCCAAGGAGTAAGTGTCTTTTAATTTCATGGCTGCAATCACCATCTGCAGTGATTTTGGACCCCCCCCCCAAAAAAAAAAAAAAATTCTGACACTGTTTCCAATGTTTCCTCATCTATTTCCCATATATTTAGGGAAAATTAAATCACATAACCAAAAAAAAAAAAAAAACCCCAAAACTTAGCATTCCCTATTCAAAGCAAGAGCACATGGATACAAATCTTCCANCCCCCCCCCAAAAAAAAAAAAAAAATTCTGACACTGTTTCCAATGTTTCCTCATCTATTTCCCATATATTTAGGGACAATTAAATCACATAACCAAAAAAAAAAAAAAAAACCCCAAAACTTAGCATTCCCTATTCAAAGCAAGAGCACATGGATACAAATCTTCCAGGAGCAGTTATGAGCCATTAAGTTACAAATTTAAGAGAATGTATTATGGTATATCTTTGTTTTATACCACTAGAAATTGCTAACATCCACGAACAACCATTTGTATAGACTTTGATCTCAGTGTATCAAGCTGTAGGCTCAGTTTGAGCAAGAATAATCAGGGGAATATTGCTTTTATAATATTTATATTCCAATTGAAAACAGTAAAATTCAAAATGTTTAAGAGCACATTAAATATTATAATGAAAACTTGCAATTTTGACAGATTGCAACATTTGAAAATTTATTAGGGAGGTTCTTAAATGTCAAAATGATAGTAAAAACAGTAATGACAGTGATGTTAATACAAAAAGAATAGCACATTTTAAAATCCAGTTTGCTATAATGTCTTTCAATATACCACAGAAAGTAATGTTACCAAACTTGGATTTCTTTTCTCTATAAAACACAAGCTGTTCATTTTAACATATAATTTAATTTCCATTCTGAGTAAATGAAATTCTTTACCAGGAAATATTACAAACATTAATCTAGCATAATTAAAAAGTGATTTCCTTTAAAAGCTACAGTGTGGAGAGATAACATATAATTTGAAATTAATTTTAAAAGGAGTATTACAGATATACCAAATCATAGTGGGTTTAATATGGATGGGAAATTGATAGTAAGATATTAGATGTGCTTTCATTTGAAATCCCTGAAACATACTACAGGTCACTGGTATCAGGGAACAAAACTCAGCTTTACTCAGTCACTGAAACTGGTGAGGACAGAGGCAGACTGGGCTATCTCCTTATATCTTATTCTTCTGAGCATTTCCAAATGAACATCAGTCAGAGAAAACATACTTAAATGTATAGCCAGGCATTTGACCATCCTTGCCAACAAAGGAAAGGACATATTTCACATTAATAAGAATAAAATAATAATCATTAAAAAATGGATAAATGGTGAAGAGGTGACTGATGTAGAGAAAATTCTGACTACATCTCCACATAATGTCAATTAGGCTCACTGAATTACTATTTTGTAGTTACAATTGATTTGACTACCTAGATTTTTTTTTAAATGAGGAAATGTAATTAAAATACACATTAAGTGTGTTTGAACGATAGCCCTTTGCTGAATAGAAATATCACTTTAGTTTTTTAACTTAAAGCTATTCATTATACTACTATTGCCATTTTTTAAAAAAAAGTAAATAGGCCTGGTGTCTTTAATTTTCATGTATGTTTTTAAGTCAACAGGTAATGATTAAAATCTTATTGTGATGAAAAAAAAGGCACAGAAACATTAAAGCCTCCTGGAAAGAAAATATCATTCTATAGACAACATAAACCTTTGAAACAGTCATAATCTGTCTTGTTTCAATACTTAATGAAGTGCTAAAACTAATTCTACAGACAGTAAAAGCCAAAAAAAAAAAAAAATTCTAAGGGGAGATATTAATGAAGGAAGGAACAAAAAAGAAAGCATAACGAAGGAGGTGAGACTGGTGGGTGTTGACTTAAGTTACAGTTGGCATTTGGATCGGCTAAGAAAGGGGCAAAATGTTTAAGGGAAGATGGAGCTCTGAGATCAAGACTGTAAAAACACAACCAGATCTGTGTCTAACTGGAACCTACAGTATGTACTAAGAGATGAACAGAATTGGATAGATAGGAATAAGTCACATTAGAGCAGGGAGAGTGAGCTTCAAAATGAAATGGAAAGCAGGAGCATCATTTTATCTGCAAAAGAGAAATAGTGATAAGAAAAATAACGTGTTATTTCAATTAACTTCCAAGGTCACTCTCACTATTCATTCATCTAAAATTAACTCTCTATCAGAACTTTATGGAAGAAATCGTTGGGATGTGGAGATGTTACCACTCAGGGTGGTTGGGTGAAGCTGATGAAGACTGAGCAGATCTAATTTGATTCTGAGCTGACTTTAGGCCTCTGACCTCCCTTTCCTTAGACAACTTACTTTAAAAAAAACTTGTAATTTTAAGTCTTTCTCTGTTCCTTTACGATGTAAAATTTCTAACACCTCTTGTTAATTGTACAACCCAGGAATGTCTTTCCCAAAAACCTGGGAACCATCTATTTGAAATGTAATCATTTATTAGTTTGTGGCAGTAGGAGCCTATGGAGAAGGCAATGGCACCCCACTCCAGTGCTCTTGCCTGGATAATCCCATGGAAGGAGGAGCCTGGGAGGCTACATACAGTCCATGGGGTCACGGAGAGTAGGATATGACTGTGACTTCACTTTCACTTTTCACTTTCATGCATTGGAAAAGGAAATGGCAACCCACTCCAGTGTTCTTGCCTGGAGNCCACTCCAGTGCTCTTGCCTGGATAATCCCATGGAAGGAGGAGCCTGGGAGGCTACATACAGTCCATGGGGTCACGGAGAGTAGGATATGACTGTGACTTCACTTTCACTTTTCACTTTCATGCATTGGAAAAGGAAATGGCAACCCACTCCAGTGTTCTTGCCTGGAGAATCCCAGGGCCGGAGCGGCCTGGTGGGCTGCCGTCTATGGGGAAGCACAGAGTCGGACACAACTGAAGTGACTTAGCAGCAGCAGCAGGAGCCTAACTTCTACAGGGATTCTTGCTTCAAGTTAGTTATTAGATTATTCTGTGTTATAAAGATGGAAGAAAATTCACTTTTCCTTTGGATAAGCTCAGTTGGATTCCATTGACCTATGATATTCCCCTCATCCAAGCCCTTAAAAACCCTTTCGGCTTTCAAGTAGAGCTGAGTTCAGACTGAATTTTATTCTTATTCCCCTACTGCAATATCCAAAAATAAAGTCTTCTTTGCCTGCTTAACATTGCCCAGTGAAATTTTTGCTTTGAAATTGAATTTACCCATCTGCTTTGCATTACAAACTCTGATATTGTCACTCTGTGTTAATCATGTGTTAATAGGAACTACTTGAGAGGAGCCTCACGTATTACACTATTTGTATCTGCCTTATTCACTAACCTACAGCAAGACATCCTGGAATGCAAAGTCAAGTAGGCCTTAGGAAGCATCACTACAAAGCTAGTGAAGGTGATGGAATTCCAGTTGAGCTTTTTCAAATCTGAAACATGATGCTGTGAAAGTGCTGCACTCGATATGCCAAAATTTGGAAAACTCAGCAGTGGCCACAGGACTTGAAAAGATTAATTTTCATTCCAATCACAAAGAAAGGCAATGCCAAAGAATGTTCAAAGTATCACACAATGGCACTCATCTCACACGCTAGCAAAGTAATACTCAAAACTCTCCAAGGTAGGCTTCAACAGTATGTGACCTGAGATCTTCCAGCTATTCAAGCTGGATTTAGAAAAAGCAGAAGAACCAGAGATCAAACTGCCAACATCTGTTGGATCAAAGCAAGAGAAATCCAGGAAAACATTTACTTCTGCTTCATTGACTATGCTAAAGCCTTTGATTGTGTGGACCACAACAAACTCTAAAATTCTTCAAGAGATGGAAATACTGGATCACTTTCCATACCTCCTAAGAAATCTGTATGCAGGTCAAAAAGCAACAATTAGACCTGGACAGGGAACAATAGACTGGTTCCAAATTGGGAAAAGAGTACATCAAGGCTGTATATTGTCATCCTGCTTATTTAACTTATATGCAGAGTACATCATGTNTGGAAATACTGGATCACTTTCCATACCTCCTAAGAAATCTGTATGCAGGTCAAAAAGCAACAATTAGACCTGGACAGGGAACAATAGACTGGTTCCAAATTGGGAAAAGAGTACATCAAGGCTGTATATTGTCATCCTGCTTATTTAACTTATATGCAGAGTACATCATGTGAAATGCTGGGCTGGATGAAGCACAAGCCAGAATCAAGACTGCTGGGAGAAATACAAACAATATTTCAGACTATTCAAAAACCAGATATACAGATGACACCACCCTTATGGCAGAAAGTGAAGAAGAACTAAAGAGCCTCTTTATGGAAGTGAATGAGGAGAGTGAAAAATCTGCATTTACCATTTGAAATGCATTTGAAAAAGCTGCATTTTTAAAACTCAATATTCAGAAAACTAAAACCACGGCATCTGGTCCCACCACTTCATGGTAAATAGATGGGGTAACAGTGGAGACTGGAGAAGGCAAGCACACCCCACTCCAGTACTCTTGCCTGGAAAATCCCATGGATGGAGGAGCCTGGTGGGTTGAAGTCCATGGGGTCTCTAAGAGTCAGACATGACTGAACTAATTCACTTTCACTTTTCACTTTCATGCATTGGAGAAGGAAATGGCAACCCACTCCAGTGTTCTTGCCTGAAGAATCCCAGGGATGGGGGAGCCTGGTGGGCTGCTGTCTACGGGGTTGCACAAAGTCAGACACAACTGAAGTGACTTAGCAGCAGCAGCAACAATAGAAACAGTGACAGACTTTATTTTCTTGGGCTCCAAAATCACAGCAAATGGTAAATGTAGCCATGAAATTAAAAGACGTTTGCTCCTTGGAAGAAAAGTTATGACCAACACAGACAGCTTATTAAAAAGCAGAAGCATTACTTAGACAACAAAGGTCCATCTAGTCATAGCTATGGTTTTTCCAGTAGTCATGTAGGGATGTGAGAGTTGGACTATAAAAAAAGTTGAGCACCAAAGAATCGATGCTTTTGAACTGTGGTGTTGGAGAAGACTCTTGAGAGTCCCTTGGATACCAAGTAGCTCAAATCAATCAATCCTAAAGTAAGTCGACCCTGAATATTCATTGCATGGACTGATGCTGAAGCTGAAGCTCCAATACTTTGGCCACCTGATGTGAAGAATTGACTGATTGGAAAAGACCTGAAGCTGGAAAAGATTAAAGGCAGGAGGAGTAGAGGATGACAGAGGATGAGATGGTTGGATGGCATCACTGACTAGATGGACATGAGTTTGAGTAACCTCTGGGAGATGGTGATGAACAGGAAAGCCTGGCATGCTGCAGTCCATGGTTTCACAAAGTTAGACACAACTGAGTGACTGAACTAAGAACTAATCTAGGTTATTGCAAAGACCATTTTAGAGAAAACAGCTTTATACCGACACATATAATTTTATTGTGCTTCAGAGATACTGTGTGTTTTTTTTTTTCCTTTTTGCAGATTGAAGGCTTTAGGTCCACCCTGCATTGAGTAAGCCTAACAATATCATTTTTCCAACAGCATTTGCTCACTTCCTATTTCTCTATCACATTTTGGTGTTTTTCCCAATAGCTTGAATAGTTTCATTATTATTATATGTGCTTGGTGACCTATGCTTGCTGATCTTTGGTGTTACTACTTTGACTCACTGAAGGCTCAGATGATGATTAACATTTTTTAGCAATAAAATATGTTTTAAAATATGTGCACTTTTTTAGACATAATGCTATTCCACACTTAACAAACTACAGCACAGTGTAAACATAATTTTTATATTCACTAAGAAACCAAAAAATTCATGTGACTCACTTTATTGTGATATTTGCTTTATTGTGCTGGTCTGCAATCAAACCTGCAATATCTCTGAAATATGCCCATAAGCTATATTTTTCACTTCTACGTTATCATATAATCATAATGTAATGCATTAAAACAGACTCATGTGACAGTATAGGACACAGAAAATAGTGTAAAACAACCATTGTTGGTGCATATTCTCCTATGTGTATTTGGCAATAATGGGTTTCCCAAGTGGCTCAGTGGTAAAGAATCTGCCTGCCAATACAGGACCTGCAGGAAATATCGGTTTGGCCTCTGGGTTGGGAACATCCCCTGGAGGGGGAAACGGCAACCCAATCCAGTATTCCTGCCTGAAAAAAAATCCCAGGGACAGAGGGGCCTGGCAGGTTACAGCCCGTGGGGTCGAAAGAATTGGCCATGACCAAGCACACACACAGTTTATCAATAGCTTTCTCTACAATCTTATAAAATGATAGTTTTAAACAAAATAGTTCCCTTGACCCTCGTATATGTAACAAAATATATTTAACAAAATAGTTTGTATATATTTAAGAAAATAGTTCCCTTGACTTCTCAGGAGGAAAAGGGGAAGACATAGGATGAGATGGTTGGCATCACTGACTCAAAGGACATGAGTCTGAGCAAGCTGCGGGAGTTGATGATGGACAGGGAAGCCTGGCGTGCTGCAGTCTACTCCTGGTATCGCAAAGAGTTGGACACGACAGAGAGACTGAACTGAACTGAACTGACCCTCATAAGAAACATTTATTATACAGACTATGCCTTGTCTTAATTCAGCCAGGATATAAAAAAATTGAAAATATATGATCTGACACTTTGCCTTTTATTATTATCTGCTTTTTTAAAAGGAATCAATTTTCTATATTTTCGGCATCATTTTTATGGGCAACATCTACATATTTGTTTGCACTGTTCATTTTCCAGGCTTTTTGCTCATTTTCTCTAAGACAGGGGTTTTATATCTAGAATGAGGAAAAACATTTTAATTTGTGGATGATGTTACATTCCATAATGACTCAATTACTTACTGCACATATGTTTTCTTTACACATTACTATATCATTTTAACAAATATACTGTATTAATTTATGAAGAAATGCACAAATCATCAAAACACCCTACAATGATATCATAGAATGCTTCCAAAATGCTGTTTATCCATTTCATTGCTTTATTTGTATGAGGCAGCAGTGACATTTACAAAGCAGCTGTTGTGATAACAGGTGTGCATGCCCCCTGGATATCCAAAGAAAATGTTCCTGCTAAGTGGTAGTCTAATCACCCAAGCTCCATAGAAGCTTAAATTTAAATCAGATGTTAATTGCATCCAGAGTTCAGCTGATCTTTGCATTCAATTATCTTTCCTAAAGCCAAATGGAAAAATGCTTTGACTCAGGAAATTGTCTATGAAATTCACATCTGCAATAAGAAAAATATGTTTAGAAAATATGTGCATTTGAAAAAGAGACAACCTTCAGACATTCTCAAATCTATTATTTTCCCCACTATCTGATGTTGTCTTCATCAAATAGTTTCTGTGAAAAGATTATATCTGGAAAATTCTGCTTTACGACTTTGCTTGTCATTGCAAGCCTCTTTAAATAAGGACTGAATTTTCTCATCTCTCAGTATTGGGAGTTTTCTAGGAAGGTTCTGTTGTCTACCTAAGTTGTTCCACACATCCATGACAATGGATCTTTGAGACTTACAATAGGCAAACATTAGAACGAGCTATTTATTTTCTCAACTCTCTCTTTCATTAACTTAGTTTCTAACTTTCCCAACTCCTCTTACTCCTTTTTTCCCTTTACTATAGCGATTCTGCAATGAACAGTTTCTTGGTGCTGCTCTGCTCATCTTTAATTCCTCAGTTCCTGAGTCACCTTATCTAAAGTCACCTCAGTGCAGGTAGCTTATGTCTTCAGTTTTGACCTCTTCCAAGTTTCAATCTCAGCTTTCCAATCATATGATGGACACACAGGAAAATCATCCTGGTAATCTAATTCTATCCATCACTTCCCTCCCAGTATGGCTATCTGCTTTCTTTCTTTGGTTATATACCTTATCTTTCATCACTATACTAATGAAATTTTAAGGTCAAACTTTCAGAGTGAGCTTGATTTCTTTCATTCTGTTTCTTTCTCTTTGTTAATCCCCAACAATCCACTTTTATTTAATCTTTTTCAGTTTTCTAATTTATTTTGCTGAAAAAATTTCTAGTCCTGTTGAGCTTCATACAATTGTTACGCTGTGAGGAATTGACATTACATACTAAGTTTACACTTCTAAACTCATGGTGGGCATCTTAGTTGTGGCAAGCAAAAATTTGTGTTAAGGCTATATATATTCCAATCATACTGTTCTTGAAGTTCCAGTATTTGATCTTTTGTTTTATATATAATAGAATGTCAGAATGTTCTTTCATTGTCCTGCCTAATTTATACATTTTTATCAAAAATGAACGGAGAAACTTGTTTTCTAAGATCAGAGCTATTGGAATTTGTTGGCTGATTCATGTCAATGTATGCCAAATCCAATACAGTACTGTAAAGTAAAATAAATAAATAAATAAATAAAAGGACATTGCATAAAATGTTAAATTTCTGGGCAAACAAAACAAAATCCAGATTATTACAAATGTCTATTCTAACCTTAAGCCAAATTAAAAGCCAGGGGTTGCAATTATCTGAAAGAAGAAAGATCAGTCAACCTACTTGTGTAGTCAAAATCAATTGATGGGCAGCAGAAATCATAGTAAATATACCACACAGTAAGACCCATGTACACATGGCACAGAGTTCTTTGTGAAAAAGGGGAAAGCACGATTAATTGAAACCTATCCAACCACCAGAAATCTATTTCATAATCTTGTTTTCTATAATAAAATAAATGTATATAAGCCTGTCTTTTTGTTATTACTATTACTTTAAAAAAAAATTCAGACAGGCTAGAGTAAAAGGAGCTCAGATGTACCTGAAGACTAAAGTAATTTCACTGTGCTTTTTTCCCCTTTAAACCCTCATAACATAAAACAGGCAAACCAATTTAAACTAGATTTGGAAAATAAAAAGTTGCTGTCTGCCTAGTTTAATCCCAGTGAATTTTATATCAGAACAATAAATTCCTGAAAATGCAGGCTTCCAATGGAACCTTGATAAATATTTAATCATAGGCACTAGGCCCATAACCATAAGCTGTGTTCTTTATTCTTATTTGTTTCAACAGTAACTTTTATTCTTTTTATGGAAGACATCAAATGATGAGGGATAATCACTCATGTGAATATATGTGTGCTTACCAATACCATCAGTGCAATACTGCTGCATATAGATTTAGTTGTGCAAGGGTGAAATGATAATAATGACTACTTCTGCAACAGAAAGGAAGAAAATCTCTCCCCTATACATTTGCTAGGTAATTGAGATGAAGGTGAAGGCACATACCTAAAGGTTGTTTTATGTTTATATTAAAAATTAAAATTTTTGTTTTAAGCTATCAGAAGGCATCACTTTAATACTCAAATATACACAGCACCAATATAGGAGTAGTGCACACTTTAAAGCAAATTTTTACTTATTCTTCAGAGCTTAGCTTAAATGTCATTCCCTTAAGGACACCTTCTTGGACCAACATCCAGAGAACAGGTCTATTCTGATCTGTGCCCTGTAGTGACCTCTCTTTTCCTTTCATGGTCTACATTTCAATGATGAAGCTAGTCAAATTAGATTCTAGTCTCCATGAGGGTTGAAACCACAAATATCCTATTAGAGTCTGTATTCCACTAAGTACTCAATAAATATTTATAAGTACACATTTGATAATTCCATTGAATTATCAATAATTAAAAAGCTGATAAAACAGACCTAGGAAAATATTTTAAAAGGTCTTTGGATGCCCAAATCTTTGTGGACAGGAAGCGCTGGAGGAAACAACCTACCTACAAACACAGGCTATGTCCTATGTAAAAGGAAAGATGACTTTGCACAATTAAAAATTCAGTGGGCATGTTAGGGGTAGCACACTAACTGAAACCACCCAACCTGACCAGGCTCTCTAGTAACCACTCTTATGAGTTGTTTTATGACAGGAGGTCCTGGTAAGGAATACAGAACTAATAAGCCACCACCAACCGGAAGAGTTTGGGAAGGGTCAAAAGGAGACAACGCATGTCCATCTACTTCCCAGAATCCCTCTCGCTAGCATCCATCTTGGCTGAGCGATGCATGTGCCACCAGGAAGGACTCTGAGTCAGAATGATTGGCCAAAGACAACCCAGAAACTAATCCCATCACCATAAAACCCTGGACTACAAGCCACATGGCAGAGCAGTTCTCCTGGTTTCCCTTACCCTGCTGCTCTCTGCCCTGGGTGCCTTCTTCCAGTAAAGCCTCTTGCTTTGTCAGCACGTGTCTCCTTGGACAATTCTTTTCCAACAAGAATGTTAGACAAGAGCCTGCTCTTGGGGCCCTGAAGGAGGCTCCCCCTTCCTACAAAGGCAGACTAACAGGAGAAGTTGGGCAGAAAGCAGGACTGAACCTTAACCAAGGAACTGGCAAAAGTAATTCTGTCAGAATTTAGAATTATTAATGATGAGTGACTGTTGTGTACCTCCCTTATCTTCTCTTTTTAAACTGAAATGTCAGTTATCATCTTACACCTGACAGCTGGGGCTTCCCAGGTGGCACTAGTGGTAAAGAATCCACCTCCCAATGCAGGAGACAAAAGAGTTGTGGGTTCAGTCTCTGGGTTGGGAAGATCCCCTGGAGGAGAGCATCACAATCCACTCCAATATCCTTTCCTGGAGAATCCCATGGACAAAGGAGCCTGGTGAGCTATAGCCCATAGGGTCACAAAAAGTTGGGCACAACCATAGCAACTTAGTATGCACACACACACACCTGACAATTATTGAATACTATGTGACTATGAAGCAGATAACTGATCTCTTTAGTCTTCAAGAGGAATCATACTAGGGAGTCAAATTCAATGACTGTTATTCACATGTAGACCTGTTTTAGATAACAAAAATCTGAATCTTGACCCTGGTTCTCTAAAAGGATGAGATTTGAGAAAGGTGTTTGAAAGAATGAGTATATTTTGCATAGTGGAAGAATATAAATAATTTTTGGCCAAAACAGTCTGTAGAAATTTTAAAACATTGCTGCAAATCTTGAATATTCATTCCTTTGAGATGTAGGAGTATATGCCTTCTCCCCTTGAGCCTGTGACTATTTAAATAATATTTAATAGAATATATTGACAATAAAAAATTATGCTATGTAATGCAGAGGTGAAGTCATAAAAAGTCTTTCAGCTTCTGCCTTACCTGCTGTGACATTCACTAATACAAAATATAAGAAGTCCAACCACCCTGAATCCATCATGCTAGAAGGAAACTCAGCTATAGGGAGAAGCCAATTGAAGACATTCAGCTGAGCCAGTCTTTGGATCAGCACAATAGTGTGCATGAAGACCAGTGCTTCACAAAGTCTAGTCCATGGAAACTCTAAGATGTACTGAAATTCTTTCAAGGAGTCTGTGAGCTCAAAGCTCAAGTGAAAATTCTTTAGTACTCATCTTTCTAATATTCTGTGTATCAAGATGAGAAATACGTATGAAGTACATTGCTGCATACAAAAGTATGATCCTTGTCTCAAGAAAAAGCACTTGGGCAATTGATTTGTGGGTTGAACTAGGTGCTTCTTTCAAAGAATATCATTTTTACAAGAAAGAATGACTGGAAAATGTAGAGTAATTCATCATTAGGTATCTGGAAAATGTTTTCTTGGAAAGCAAAGTATTTCAAAGAAAAAAGTTGACAGTATTGATTGTCAGTAATAAATTTTAAGTTTTTATCTGCCACAATCAGCTTCATATTTTCCCAGGACTTTCCTGATAAGATGGGTAATGACTTTAATAAATATCATTAAAAATTTTTTATAATGAAGTATATCAACATTTGCAAGATCTGCATAGTTGAGTAAAACAATACTTTCCTAATGACCTGTGTACATTATAAAAATCATTCATGAGTAAAAAGCCCACTCAAAGTACAAGATATGTGGATGGATTTTAATGTAACAGAGTGAAAAAAGTTCATTAGTACAGTCTTAGATTCCCTGTTGAAACTAAACTTTGAAAAGATAACTCTTGTCAAGTTTTTAAACAGTACTAAAGGAAAATTATCTCGAGGCTATTAAAATATTCCCCTCTTTCCCCACATTTACCTTCACATAGGGTCAGATTTTCTTCATATACTTCAATCAAAACAACATATTGCAGCATTGGGCACAGAAGCAGATATGAGAAACAGGCTATTTTCTAGTAAGCCCAAAATTAAGGGGTTTTGCAAAAAAAAAAAAAAGTGCCACTTTTTACAAATTTTTTTTTGCTTTGGAAAATATATCTTTTTATTTTAAAACTACGTATGGTATCAATTAAAGGGATTATAACAACTATTTTTAAAAATTAAAATAAATATTTAATAAATATGCTTTAATTTTAGTACAATGAATACCAATGGTTATAATCCACATAACAAAGACCCTTTGAGGTCCTGAATTATTTGTTAGCCATGTGAAAGTATTCCCTGAATAATTTTTAACCATGTTAAAAGTGTTCTGAGACAAAAAAAGATTGCTCCAGATAATTGTAAATAGCAGTTGTCCCGGTCACCCTAGTCATTCAGATCTTTCCAGGTGAGGCCAAAAACATCATGGAGCAAACACAAGCCATTCCTGCTGTGCTCTTTCTGAATTCTTCACTCACAACAACCATGACCATAAAAGAACGGTGGTTGTCTTATGCCACTTAGTCAGACTGGGTTTATCCTACAATGATAGATAATTAAAACACTAACTTGTGGTCTCTTGGTTTTGTTACCTGATCCCACTTTTTACATTCACTCCCTGCTTCCAGTCACATATGTTGGCAGCCTTGCAGTTTCTTAGATTTCTTCAACCTCTTCCCCCCAGTTTCCTGGATTTACCAAGTTTGACAGATTTTACATGGTAGCTCATGAAATCCTTCCATCTCCATAGCCAGGTATTTAACAGGCTGTTCAAGCTCTCATCTAAGAGATGCCAATAGCCTTCTAACGAATTTTCCTAGCTCCAGCCATCTTTTTAGTCAGACTACTACTTTGTGTCAGGGATTTTTTTTTTTTTTTAATTTAAGGATAAATTTGGCATTATTAGCTTCCTGCTGAAAAGCCTTCAATAGCTAGTCACTACCATCAGGATAAAAAGTAAACTCTTAAAGGGAACAATAAAAATTCAAGCAATCTGATTCCTACTGTCTCTGTGGCCTCATCTCCATCATAAATTTCAATATTCTGCTGTACCAACAGTAGCTTCCAGACTAAACCATTATCTCTGAAATCTCTGTACTTGTGCATTCACTTTTCCCTCTGCTATATCCTGCCAGCCTGTCAAGATCCATGTTAATAATCATCTCCTTTCAGAAGCAACATATGATTTCAGAAGAATGAATTAGATTTTCTGCCCTGTGTATTTATATTACACTAACTTTTACCTGCATTTTAACATTTATCAGAATATATATAACTTGTACTGTACTGAGAGCTCACTAAGAGATGAAATTACTTTCCTTCTTTGTATTTTTGAAATTCTGTTATCACAGTGATGAACAAATATCTGTGGGATGAATAATGGAATAGTTTTTATACGGTAGATATTTTCACAAATATTTGAAAATAATTTAGTCACTTGTAGTGAAAATGTGATATTAAGCAAAGATTCAGAATGAAAGAGTTATAAATAGTCTTTAAACAAGTCAAGAATAAAAGAAAGGCCATTACGGTCTAGGTAAATGTTATTATTAAGAAGACATCACAGATTCTATTAGTTTTAATCTAGGAGTTATTATACTCTGTCTTTTTTACTATTTAATATCTGCTTAATCTAGCATTCCAGAGCTGATTAATACTTTCATGCTTTCAAAGATATAAAACTACACAGTAACAGTCCACAACATAATTCTATGCTCAAATATGCTTTTCAGTGCAATATTCATGCTTCAAATATTTATACAATAGTTTTAGCTTAGCATAGCACAATTATTCTCTGTTTATTGCCAACTGAATACCTATCTGCTTCCTTAACAAACTTGGTTTCAATTTATGATGCAGAAAAAAGCATTAAATGGAGTAAGGGAAAGAAGGAGGGGTGTGACCAGAGAAATAACATAATATGGCATAGGCTTTAAAAAGATCAATTTGGCTACAGTTTTAAGAATAACCTTTAAAAGTGGTATACTGAACATCTTTCATTTGCAACTCTTGACTTATTCTCCATCTTTCTCAACCCTACCTCGCACCCCAGGAGATCCTTCCATAGGAATGTCATCAACTGACTCCCTTTCTTCTAGCTCCTAGTTGGATCTGGCCAACTGAAGTGCATTACATACCTTTTGTTTCCCAGGTGGCTCAGTGGTAAAGAATCCTCCTGCAAATGCAGGAGACACAGAAGATGCAGGTTCAATCCTTGGGTTGGGAAGATCCCCCTGGACAAGGAAATGCCAACCCACTTCAGTATTCCTGCCTGGAGAATCCCATGGACAGAGGAACCTGGTGGACTATGGTCCACAGGGTCACAGAACAGTTGGACACAACTGAGCATGTATGCATTCATCCTAGATACCTTCGGAATCCAGTTTTACATTCTTTTCAGCTGCAGCTGAACACTCAACTACTAGCTTTGACTCACTTATCTGTATAGCACTTAGACTAACCATTAAACAATATGGAATGGAAAAAAATGGAAAATGTTTGTCTCTGTTAATTTTTGGCTGACACAGCTAAAAATACTCTGTATGTTTCTGAGAAGGTCCAAGAAGGATCAAACTCCAGCTGCCTCTGGAGGGAATCAAACTCAGTAGTACATACTTGTATTGACTTTTCTGTCTTGTATTATTTCATTCTTTCTTATTCCTCTCTCAACTCCTTGTATGAGCTTCTGAATGATCTACCTGAGTGTGAGTAGTTGTTTGTTTGGAGGAAAGCCCAGACTAAGACACTGGTAGGGAGGCACTGATAGGAGATCTAGAAGTTGTAAAGACAGTTAAGTAAAGGTATCTATTTCTTTTGATGTATCTGCCACATCACTGTAGGTTTACTCAATCCTCTTACTATAAGGACAAATACAAAAATAAAAACAAGAGGCTTAATTCTCCAAATTGAACATATGAAAAGAAATTTCCTTTCTCTTTTCCTAGAGCATTTACTTTAGAAACTTGTTAAGTTCTTTTTCTGTCTCTGAAATGTATGTAAATCTTTTTAAGAGCTAAATAAGCCTCTTGCCAGGTTTACAACCCAAGCATGTCTTTCTCAAGGACCCTGGAGCCATCTCTTTGAAATGTAATCAAGGAAGATAATGCCCCTATCTCTTGGTTTCTGTGGGAAAGTAGGAGCCCAACTTCAGGGGCCTCTGTGGCCAAGTTGCAAAAATACCTCCTGTTATAAAAAAAACTTGAGACATTCACTTTTTCTCTGTATAAAGCCAATTAATTAGCACAGATGATCACCTTAATTATCAGATGAATTTAGGAATGAACTGTTTGTGACAAATGGTGCTGTCAAGTCCTTGTACTTGAGGACTAGTTACTGTTTATCTTGTATCTTGAGAACATGCACATAATTGATTGTGTCTGTTTGGCTATAAAAGGGTGAGATTCATCTCTGTCTTTTCCATCTCTTAGCAGATTGCCTGCAATGCACATCAAATTCGGTTTAATGTTTATTCAATCATAAAAATGTTTTCTTCTTTTTCTACATTATTGGTGAGGTTTTCTGGGTTGACTGGGGATTTTATTTTTAATTATATTTCCCCAATATTTCCAAAGGCTAAAGACTTGTTATAGCCCTATCCTGATTCTGGTAACTGCTCCCTCTAATGGATGCTCTAAGCCTAGGTGTGGTAACAGCTACCAACTGTTATTAGCCCCAAACACTGCGGCTTATTCTGTTGCTTTTCTCAAAGCATGCCAGTAAGTTTGTAAATAGTTCTTTCATTAAATTCTCCTAAAATTCCAAATTCGAGTGTGACATTAATTTCCTTTCAGAACCTTGATTAACAAAATAGAAGGGGCTGAAAGCAGGGAAATCATAGAATATATGATACGTATCATGCATTATTTATCCATTCATTTATCAGTGGGCACTTAGGTTGCTTCCATATCTTGATTATTGTGAATAATATTGCAATGAACATAGGGTTCATATATTTTTCGAATTACTGTTTTTTCTTTCTTGGATAAATACCCAGCAGGGGAACTGCTGAGTTGTGTGGTGATTTTAGGTTTAGTTTAGTGAGGAAACTCCTTATTATTTTCCTAGTGGCTGCTTCCATTTACGTTCCCACCAGCTGAATAGGGCAGTTCCCTTTTTTCCACATCCTTGCCCCAAAAGTCATTTGTTCTTTTTTTGATAATAACCAATTCTTATAGGTATGAGATGTTAACTCATTGTGGTTTTGATTTGTATTTCTCTAATGATTACTAAAATTAAGCATCTTTTTATATGCCTGTTGGCCATATGTACTTCTCCTTTGGAAAAATGTCTATTCAGGTCCTCTGCCCATTTTTTAATTGAGTTGTTTGGTTTTATGAAATTGCATTTTATGAGAATCATTTTTGACACTTCATTCTTTCATAAGCTCCAACTTGATACTTCTGAAAATTCTAATATTTCACTTTCAGAATAAACATAGAACCAACCATTTCTCAACTCTTTTATCAGCTAACCAAGCATCCTCACCTTCACTGATTATTAAAAGAGCTGTCTTATTATTCTGTTTTCACTCTTAAGGTTTTTGAGATATTCTCAATACAGAGAACAGAGTCACCTTTTTAAAACACAGGCAACATAGCAATATTGCTTTTTTTAAAAAAATAATAATTTTATTGAAGCATGAGTAATGTACAAAAGGGTACACACATTTGTGTACATTACTTGATGAGTTTGGAAATAAGTACATATCCATGAAACTATCACAACAATCTATGCCATAAACTCAGCCATATTCATCACCTGTAAATGTTTCCTCCTGCCTTCTTTATTTATTGTTACTGTTTTTTGATAAGAACACTTAACACAAGATTTACCCTCTTAGCAAAAATTTAAGTATATATTATAGTATAATTGAGTATAGGCAATGAGCTGGGACTTCCCAAGTGGCTCATTGGTAAAAGATTCCTGCTGCCAATGAGGGGGATGCAAGAGATGCCTGTTCAATCCCAGCTCGGGAAGATCCCCTGGATGAGGAAATGGGGCAACCCACTCCAGAATTCTTGTCTCGAAAATTCCATGGACAGAGGAGCCTGGCAAGCTACACACAGAGTCCTAAAGAGTCTGACGTGACTGAGCAACTGATCACGCATACAATGAGTTATACAGTAGATCTCTAGAAATTATTCATATTATATAACTGAAACTTTATACCATTTGATGAATACCTCCCTTTCCTCTTCCTCTCAGGTTCTGGCAACTACCATTCGACTCTCTGCTGTAAGCATTTGAATATTTCAGATTTTTCATAATTGATATGGGCTTCCCTGGTGGCTCAGATGGTAAAGAATCTGCCTGCAATGCAAGAGACTTAGTTTCAATCCCTTGGTCAGGCAGATACTCTAGAGAAGGAAATGGAAACCCACTCCACTATTCTTGCTTGGAGAATCCCACGGACAGAGGAGCCTGGTGGGCTATGGTCCCCGCGGTCACAAAGAGTCAGGCATGGCTGAGCATGCACATAGATTACACTGTTGGTATAATGTAGTATTTCCCTCTATCAGTTCAGTTCAGTCGCTCAGGCATGTCTGACCTTTGCACCCCCAAGGGCTGTGGCACAAAAGGCTTCCCTGTCCATCACCAACTCCTGGAGCTCACTCAAACTCATGTCCATTGAGTCGGTGATGCTATGCCATCCAACCATCTCATCCTCTGTTGTCCCCTTCTCCTCCAGCCCTCAATCTTTTCCAGCATCACAGTCTTCTCAAATCAGAGAGTCTCAAATCAGGGTCTTCTCAGCATCAGAGTTAGCTCTTTGCATCAGGTGACCAAAGTATTGGAGCTTCAGCTTCAGCATCAGTTCTTACAATGAATATTCAGGACTGATTTCCTTTATGATGGACTGGCTGGATCTCCTTACAGTCCAAGGGACTCTCAGTCCAAGGGACTCTGGTTCAACTTATACATATAATTTTAAAACTTAAAGAATCTATGTGTCTCGGTGAGACTTTGATTCTTTTTGCAATTCCTTATATGACCATCTTAAATCCTTTGTTTCTTGACTGTTTTTATCAAGTTTAATTCCTTTGCTGAAATAAATCTTTATCTTGTGTGTGTGGTGACTATTAAATACAACAGTTGATTGTCGCAGTGTGTTCTACTAATGAGCCGTAAGAAATTCTCTCTCCTGTCACTTTTATATAGCTGACTTCATTCACACTGCATAAATGAACACCTAAAAACATTTCAGTGTCAGTTTTTATTAATATGTAGTGGTTTTCAGATTGCAGTTATCACAACCAGAAAATGAATTTGTTGGTGAAAAGTGAAGATTAAAAAATGATGAATTTCTTGAGAATTGTATTTCAATTGCACCTTTCAGTGAAGTAAATATTGGAGATAGTATAGTAAAGGGTAAAGAACACAGAATGAGACAGAGTTGAATTTGACTACCACATTCTTTCCACTATTGGTTATGCGAACTTGAGGGAGTTAACCTCCTTGAGCCTCAAATTATCTGTATATAAAATATAATTCCTTTCTTACTAAATCCAGACTATCCAGAACAATTAAAAAAATATTTTAATACAGTAAGAGGCAAAAATAGTTTGTGAACCATAAAAATCAAGATATTAAATTTCCAAACCCACAGGGGAGGGGGGTGGTAACCATAAAAATCAAGATATTAAATTTCCAAACCCACAGGGGAGGGGGGTGGTAAAGTGAGTATAGAGGGCAGAAATGCATGGCTTGAAAGAGCTCATTAAGTGGATAAATGAGGTCTTTAGGCCTCATTTGTTTTTATATATTATAAAAACAAATATTTGTTTTTATATATATATTTAACTTATTTTTATATATTCACTAGCTGGCTCTTCCCCATGTCCAAGGTGATGCCTCTTGGATTCTGGGTCCCTATACTCCCTAATTGTCTCTTGTGCTGGTCTGTGTGTATTTGTGTTATACTTTTTCTGAGGGGAGCACTTGTTGTCCCCTTTGAAGAATTATGTTCCCCTTGACAAAGGCATAAAGATATTGGAGGATTGGTGTATCCTCCACCTGGCTCTGTTAAAATTGTTTGCTTTCCATCTCTGTTTTAAAATCACTTAACTCCATCCTACCAGGGCTCTTAATAGACCTATAGGCATCTCAAGGGAACTGAGGGCCATTCAGATGTTCCAACTATGGCCTGGTCACTGTGCTCATTCCCTTAACCAGTATATATTATCCTATTTTGCAGTGGGGCCTCTATTCAAGTCTCCTTCTGCTATCCTGTCTGGAACAAAGTGAATGCTCTATGCTTTCTGCAATCCTTGATTCTATTAAATGCATATCCAAAGATGGCCTCCAGTGAACTACACCTCAGGGTATTCAGTTTGGTTGGCCATAGGACTGATTTACCAGTGGCAGAAGTGACACTACAAGCCTTCTGAGTCTAGCCCAGAAGAAGCATGGCAGCTTCTGCCCTAGTCTATCGGAATGCTTTCTCTGAAGGCAATCCACAATATGAGGAATCTGAAAATGCCCAGTGAAGAAGCCCTGACTAGCTATGTTGAGTGGCCACATGGAAAGAAATGCTCAACCAGCTCTAGTTATCCCAGCCATCAGAAATCAGGTACTAGACACATAGTGGAAGATGCTTTTCAAATATCTTACTCTCAGTCTTTATTTGATGGTTCAAGGTAGAATCATCAACCAGACCATAACCCCAACCAATACCATTTTTACTCAGTGTTGTAAGCTAATATGCTTTGGTGGGGGGAGCATATGTTCTGAAGCAACAGATAAGCAGAATAACTCCTCTTATTCAAAATCCAAAGAGGGAGAATTGGGCCACAGTTCTGCTTTTTTTCAAACTATTATCTATCTCCTTTCTTTTCTTTCCACATTTCTAGGGACTGTAAATAAGTGGAAGCAGTTATGATCATGATGGCCCTGATGATTAACAACTATAAGGTTTATGTTGGTGGTGCCTTATGCTTTATTGTTTCATTCTTCTTCTTCTTCTATCTAAGCCATAATAGTTAACTGGTTTCTCTCCTCTACACCAAGAATCTCTAAACTTTTTTGATTTAATACACTTCCAAATAAAAGTCATTTTGAGAATTCACATGTAAATTATTTATTTAGGAAATGCACTCAAGTGGAAAAATTATTTAAAAATGGGTGAAGCAGAACAGAACAGAGAAAGAGACCAAGCAGAAGTATAATTTCAGGCCATCTTAGGTACATAGCTTTAGTCTGATTCTTAAGAGAAACCCTGAGTTTAAATTATGCTTCAAGAGTTTGCCCTGGCTTAAGGGAGGGAAACTGTTTTTTTTTTTTTTTAATTCCTATCTTGATTAGTCACTGGCTATCCGGTTCCATCACTCCATGGGAAATAAAGAGAAACAGTGGAAACAGTGTCAGACTTTATTTTTTGGGGCTTCAAAATCACTGCAGATGGTGATTGCAGCCATGAAATTAAAAGACGCTTACTCCTTGGAAGAAAAGTTATGACCAACCTGGATAGTATATTCAAAAGCAGAGACATTACTTTGCTGACTAAGGTCCGTCTAGTCAAGGCTATGGTTTTTCCAGTGGTCATGTATGGATGTGAGAGTTGGACTGTGAAGAAGGCTGAGCACCAAAGAATTGATGCTTTTGACCTGTGGTGTTGGAGAAGACTCCTGAGAGTCCCTTGGACTGCAAGGAGATCAAGCCAGTCCATTCTGAAGGAGATCAACACTGGGATTTCTTTGGAAGGAATGATGCTGAAGCTGAAACTCCAGTACTTTGGCCACCTCATGAGAAGAGTTGACTTATTGGAAAAGACTGATGCTGGGAGGGATTGGGAGCAGGAGAAGAAGGGGACAACAGAGGATGAGATGGCTGAACGGCATCACTGACTCGATGGACGCGAGTCTGAGTGAACTCTGGGAGTTGGTGATGGACAGGGAGGCCTGGCGTGCTGTGATTCATGGGGTCGCAANGGAATTCTTCTGGCAAAGCATACTAGAGTAGGCTGCCCACACTGTAGCCAAAAGGAAAAACGCAGCAAATGGTACTGAAAACCCATGCATGCATGTTTATAGATACATGCACAGCGAGGACCATTGGCCTCATAGCCTCTCACGTGAGCACTGGCAGGACATTCTCAGGTGACCATTTGGCAGCCAAGTTGACTCAGTGCTGATATAAAGGCCACAGAGGCCCGAGTTCCCAGGGTTGTAGTTCTGGAGGACTGACGCTCTCCCCCTCATCTCTTCCAGGAATTTCTATTACATCACCATGTTGCGGGATCCAGTGTCCCGATACCTGAGCGAGTGGAAACACGTCCAGAGAGGGGCCACGTGGAAAACCTCCCTCCACATGTGCGACGGGAGGAGCCCCACCCCGGACGAGCTGCCTACCTGCTACCCGGGGGACGACTGGTCCGGGGTCAGCCTGCGGGAGTTCATGGACTGCACTTACAACCTGGCCAACAACCGCCAGGTGCGCATGCTGGCCGACCTCAGCCTGGTGGGCTGCTACAACTTGACTTTCATGAACGAGAGCGAGAGGAACGCGATCTTGCTGCAGAGCGCCAAGAGCAACCTCAAGAACATGGCGTTCTTCGGCCTCACGGAGTTCCAGCGCAAGACGCAGTTTCTCTTTGAGAGGACATTCAACCTCAAGTTCATCTCCCCCTTCACGCAGTTCAACATCACGCGGGCTTCCAACGTGGAGATCAATGAGGGCGCCCGCCGGCGCATCGAGGAGCTCAACTTCCTCGACGTGCAGCTCTACGAGTACGCCAAGGATCTCTTCCAGCAGCGCTACCACCGCACCAAGCAGCTGGAGCGCCAGAGGGACAGGCAGCGGAGACGCGGGGAGCGCAGGCTACAGCGAGATCACAGGGGCCACCGCTGGCCCAAACAGGAGGGGAACCCCGAGGGGGCCGTAACGGAGGACTACAACAGCCAGGTGGTGAGATGGTGACCGCCCCCTCCCCGCGCCCTCTCCTCCCGCGGAAGGGGGAGGCTGAGCCAGCGCCCTGACCTCACCTTGGAGAATGTGGGACCACGCCGAGGACGTCTGGCCCATAGGTGGCTTGCTTGGGACCCGCCCCCCACTTGCTTCCTCTCTGTCTTCACCTTTTTCCAGCCAGAGATGATCCATCTGGTTCCCTTTTTTTTTTTTTCTGACATTTGTCAATCTGTGATATTAAGTAGGATAAGGAATGCACCCAACGGGATAGACCTCTTTAGAAGGTCAAGGGGCAAAGCACCAACAAAGAAAAGAGTCCTTGGGATTTTTGCAGCAGCAGCAGCCCAGGCTGTAGTTTAGGCAACTGGAACCTACCCAAGTACACATGAAAAGCCAAATTATGGCTTGGATGTTCTGCTGAAACTGATTGGTTCATATTGTCTCTTTAATGGAAATACTGCTGTTGAAAGAGAGAGGAAGAGAAGGCTTTTTCAGCCTTCCCACGAGGTTTAACGCCAGCTCTCTCTGACATTGGCTCTCATCTTTGAACTCTATTTGAATGTGGTTTAAAAATCATAAGCAGGGTAACGTGTTTTGTTGTTATGGTTGTTTTTCAACACGATTACCCTGCTACTGACCATCACTGCAGACTCACATCCTCTGCATCTTATCCCTGAGCCATGCTTCTCCCCCATCTTTTAAGGAAAGGCTAGTAGATTCAGGAGACGTGTGCCTGTGGCCCCAGAGAAAGGAACATGGGTAAGCGAGAGAACATGCTTATTAAGGAATACCTAAGGAAAACACCCTTTACCAGTTTTTATTTTCAGTATAAGGCATGAAAGATAAATTAAGAAGGGAGAAAAGCAGGAGGATAACTACCTGTCCACCATTTCCAATGTGACTGCAGAACCTTAGTTTTTTTAATGAGGACTGTTTCAGAATTTTTCCTATTTGGAGCAGGCCTCTTATCTGATACAGCACTGCCAGGTTTGAAACGCTACTGTCATGGAGGAAAAGACACTTAAAAGGAATTTGGCCTTTAGTATAGGAGCTCAGCTAGCATGTATGCAAAATAAAGTCAAGATCACTAACTTAAAAAATAACTCTGACTTAGGCCGTGAGACATGGAATGCAGTGCGTGTTTACTCTAGGAGTTTAGAAGGACTCTGCCTCCCAACGTTTGAATATCTGTAGCCTGGTAGTACTTTTTTCTCCGTGCATGATCACTAACTGTTGTGAGAGTGTGGTCCAAAAAAATATGCTGCATTGCCAAGTGCTTCTTATTTTCACCTCTTCCCAGCCACAGCTACAACACAATGTCTTTGAATAATAAGGGGAGAAATATGGCAGAAGGAGTAGAAAACCTTTGCCTAGCATTTAGTAGGGGATCACAGTGAGTAGAAAGTTTCACAACAGACTGATCTGATCAGTCCTTTCAAGGAGCTGAAGGCAAAATGAGTGAACCCCCTAAATCAGATTGAAAAGCCTATTTCATTGATATCCAACATGTTTGATGTTTAAGCCAGCTTTACATAAGCTGCGTCTCAGCCTCCAGAATACTCTCTCTGGGGTTGAGAGTTAATCAACCTACATTCATGGAGCACTCGCCTGCACAGAGGGGAGCCTGGTGTCTCCATCAAAGAGAGTTCTCGAGAAGAGGCTTAGATATTCCTGATACTACCCTCAGCTTCATCTCTCATGGGAGGAAAGGCATTACTGGGACCTTCCTTGTGCCAGGAACTTTGAGAGGCCCTTTTCATAACTCAGATCTATTCACAAGAAGGTAGATACTGTTTGTCCCAGTTTCACGATGTGGAAAGTGAGATTCACAGACAATAAGTAGCTTCCTCATGGGCTGTGAGCTAGATTTGGCTGACTGCAGAGGGCAAACTCTCTTTTTGTCTCCATAATCTTTTCCATATGGGATAAAAGCTTCCTGCCAATTGTGCTAGAAACCACCCATTATTGTCCAGAAGGGTTTGTGTCTAACCCACCTGAGTGTGATAGCTCCAAGCCATCAGGGACCCAGTGCCATGTTGCCTTGGGTGAGTCCAACCTCCTCCAAATCACTCATCCATCAAGGGACTGAGAGACTTATGGCTTTATAGACAGTTGTACTTCTTAAGCCATAGATGGGGTGGGTTAAAGGGGCTGAAAATATAGCTTGTTAGCTGTTAGAGATTAAGCTTACAAAATATTACAATCTCCCTGCCTGATGATTTATTCCTAAGGTAGTGAGAAAGAAGGCTTGCTACTGGGATTAATGGGCAGCTTTCTCTCTTTCTTTCCATCTCAATGCTAAGATCTAATGCTCTGTAGAATGGCAGAGCTGCAAATTATTGTTCTGCCTGTCGCTGTGAATCACACACACACACACACACA
>SJYX01013200.1:76039-98688 GCA_006410675.1 Oreotragus oreotragus
AAAAAAAAAAAAGAGAGAGAGAGAGAGAGAGAAAGAAAAAATCCCTAAGGAGTTCCACATCCTATTGACTCCTACAATTCCCAGGTAGACCTTCCTTTTATTCTCTGGCAATGGCAACATCAGTAACCAGACTAAGATAAACTATCTATGGATGTGTATGTTTAAATTATTATTAAGGAATAAGATACGTACTGTATATTCTGTCTCCTTTTAACTTTTTGGCTACCTACTCTCAACAATAGAGAAAACCTGCCCTGAGGATTATTTGAATACTCTTTCTAATAATTGCTAACATTAACAATCAGTGTTAGGGAACAGTTAAGGTTATCACATGTGTTACTAAAAAATTATAAAAATATGCTCCTTATCATCAAAAGGAGGTCACTTTGTCAGAAATAGTTTGACCAAAGGTTCGAAATGAGGACTTGTTCAAAAATCTGATAATATGAATGGGAGGGGATCAAGGAGGTGAACAAAGATCATTAAAATATAAATACAAATCCATTAGGTAGAATTCCTATTTGGCTGCCTTAACAGAGAAACTGAAAACAATAGTGACCTCAAAAGATTGAAGCAATTGTTCTCTCAGTTAGCCTGCCATGTGATATTACCAGAATCCCAGGCCCTTTCTTGCTCTTTCATCTCATGGTCCAAGATGACTGCTGCAGCTCCTGCCACCTCATTTTTATTTCAGATAGCTTAGAAGAAGTGGGGAGAAGTTGCACATATCAATTCTAGTCACATCTCACAGGCTAACACCTAGCTATTATCTACATCTAGCTGCTAAGAAGACCAGGAAATGTCATCATTATTGGTTGCCTTGTGCCTTGATAAATATATAGGTTCTATTATTAAAGAAACAATGTGAAAATCAATACTGATCAAAGCTATCAGTCTCTGACACAAAAAGGAATTGAAAAAATATTTCAAATACTTTTCAATGTCATCTATTTCGTCACCCATTTTTGCTAAGGCTAAGATTAAAATTTGTAACTTTGTATAGTATTTCATGCTTTTCAAAACATTTTTACATCTAGTATCTCATTTGATCTTCCCCACAGTCTTGTATGTAAAATAGCTCATTAATTCCATTCGATAGTTTGGCATGGAGATTCAGTGATGTTGAAAGATTTCATAAAGATTCTGGTTTATTAACAAGACAGGTGCTCACAGCCCCAGTCTTCTGACTTCATATTTTTCTGCTACTTTATGCTACTCATCATCAGTATTGGGATTGAGAATCGCAAGACTATGAAATCTCAACCTCTATTGATTTATAGCTTTCCTTGCCTTCTCATAGAACTGCAGAGACTCAAAAAACACCAAGGAGAGGGTTAAAGTTGGCTCTCAACTCCCTGCCTCCAGGGAGGAAACCTCTTATTAGGCATGAAATGGCCAAGAGATGGGTAGTGTTACAGGGAAATCTTGAAGCATCACCGCTCAAACACCTCCCGTTGGATGTCCACCCCATTCAATCCAAAAGCTATTCAAGATGAAGCCCAAGGGAAGGTACTCCTTAGGGAAGCTCGGTGGTAGAAATATTTTGAATCAGTGGCAGCCTGAATAGAGATGCTTTACAGAGGCACGAGAGAACCCCTGGTTGAAAAATCTCCCTTCCTCTCTACTTTTTTCCTCAGTTCCTGAAATTTTATCGGCGACATACTGCTTTAGTTCTTAAAATTTTTATTTGCTATTAAATGAATCCCTTTGCACATTTGCCAGGGAGAGGGAATGCTTTCAGTTGTCCTGAGCTAATACCTTCCCACCAAGGGTTTATCTGACTCCTCTGCAACTCGGACTTCTAGCTGAGAGCAGAGCTTGTAGGATGGAATCATCCTCATGGGATCAGATGTGGGGGTTGGGAGAGAAAGAGTAGCTACAGAGAAAAATGGGGCTTTTAAAAGCAGGCAGTTCTTTAAAAGGGGGAAAGATATGCCAGGGAATGGGGAAACATAGGAAAGGGAGTCGGGGACCGTTTCCATCCTCAGTGTCAAGGGCAGTCTGGAGCCATTTGGATCCTTTTGGCCACTGCAAAGAGCAAGAAAAGGCTTGAGGCTTGTGAGACAGGATCAGAGCATTCAGGATACTTTTAGGGACTGAACTGGCGCTGGATCAGAGAGAAAGCTGGGGTGGACTTTGGCAAAGGGTACTGTGATCTGATCTCAGCTATGTCTCTGAGGTCTTTCTTTTTTGTCATTACTGTGCCTCCGCTGGTCAGCAGAACCCCAGCTAAAAGTCTGAAGGTGGGTATTGGGACTGGCTGAGTCCAATGACCTTACCCATTTATGTCATCTCTGGGCAGCAAGCAAAGGTTCTTTCTCCAAGGCACTTTCAGCTTTTCTTCCACCCCCCTCCCTCCATCTCTACTGGACATAAACCTGCTTTCTCTCAGTGCATCCACCTAGACACCCCTGAACTAACTCCCTTATTAGCCCCTCTGGGCAAATGGGCAGGGTTCTGAGACCTGTGTGTTTTGTAGCCTAATGGACAGACTGCATATGGACCCACCCTCACAACACACCTGCAGAACCGACCTACCTTGCAGAGGTGCTGAGATTTCCAGAGGACTGGCCTCACTATGAACACCAGCAACACCTGCATGACAAAAGCCCCTGAACTTCCAAGCCAGGACTGGAGGTAACCTAACAGAACTGTGGATCTGAGGACACAGGAGCACAGATGTTTTTTGAGCCTGTGTTCTAGGTCATTTATGGACAAGACTACAGCTGTCATGCTTTGGCACATTAAATGGAGCCTCCATGGATTACAAGTTTGGTTTTAGTTTGTGGGAATTTATCAAAGGGCCAGATGTCAGTGCTGAAAGGCTTCAGTTCTTTCTGGGGAAAATGGAGGGAGCAGTGTCAGTTTGTCATGGTCGTNGCTTTGGCACATTAAATGGAGCCTCCATGGATTACAAGTTTGGTTGTAGTTTGTGGGAATTTATCAAAGGGCCAGATGTCAGTGCTGAAAGGCTTCAGTTCTTTCTGGGGAAAATGGAGGGAGCAGTGTCAGTTTGTCATGGTCGTTGTGACAATGACAGTGTGATTTAGTCATTGTCCCATTTATTTCCACCAGCTTGTCATTTTGTTTTTAATAATGTGCCCATCTTTTCTTTTCCTTCCTTCTCCACACATCCCTCCCCAGAAAGACCTTCTGGGTTTTGCTTGTATTCTTTTTCATTTCACAAATCCACAGTGAAAAATGGTGGAAAGAAGAATCTGGACTTGTGTCTGGTGCCCCATTTTAGATATAAAGATAGTTATCCAATAGATACTAAGTGCTTTCTCCTAAGATATTTCTTTCTGTTTCTGTGCAATACTATGTATGAACTCGGGTACTAGGAGATTGTGTTGTGAGATTATCAACCTTTATTGCTATTTAAAAAATGATAGTTTGTAGAACTGAGGATTCTCATTGATGTGAAGCACAATTTAATGAATAAGTTAACGTATTAAACTGTTGTGATGTCAAGAACAACTGTTTCCCTCTGTGATTTTGTTAGACATCGTTGTAAAAGGAGAAGAGCTGGTTAAATACTTTAAGGGATTTGTGGAAATTGAATACAGGGGATCAACTTTGTCAAATTCTAAAAATCCATGCTTTGGATACAAATGTGGTTATTGGATGTGAAACTTTAAAAGCATAAAAGACAAAGAAAATATAGATTGAAGCAATTTCAAATCTCTGAGGCCAAGCGAGGGTTTCACAGACTCTCAAACATGTGAACTTCTAAAACCAAGGCTCTTGATGAGACTCCCCAGTTCAGTGCCTGCTCAGCACACTGAAATTCACAGTGAAATGCAGAAAGCAACCTACAGACTTAAAGGAGGAGGCAAAGGTCTGAGAAAGAATGATGGAAGAGGAACAACGGGGATTAAAGGAAAGCGGTTTGGAATTCAAGCTAAAAGAAAGGAAAGAAACAAGAGGAAGGGAGGAAAGGGAGAGAGAAAGAGAGAGAAAGAAAACCCAAACAGTAACGAAATCCATTATGGGTCCCTCCAGTTTCTGTGTGTGGTTTGCCAGATTTTTTTTTTTTTTTTTNGAAAAGTGAAAGTGAAGTTGCTCAGTTGTGTCTGACTCTTCGTGACCCCATGGACTGCAGTCTACCAGGCTTCTCCACCTGTGGGATTTTCCAGGCAAGAGTACTGGAGTGGGGTGCCATTGCCTTCTCTGTACCCCCTTCCTAAGCAACCATTAATCTACTTTTTGTCTCTATATTTGCCCATTTTTGTTGTTATTTTTAAAGTATTTCATGTAAATAGAATAAAACAATATATTTTTTTCTGTCTGGCTTTTTTCACTCAGCCTATTGTTTTTTGAGATTCATTTTATGAACTTCATGTTGTAGTTTGTATCACTACTTTATTTTTTATTGCTGAGTAGCATTTCATGGTATGGATATATGAGGTTTTTCTAATACAGTCACCAGTTGATTGGTATTTGGGATGTTTCTAGTTTTGGACTGTTGTGAGTAATACTGCTGCGAACACCTATGTGTGGGTCTTTGTGTAGACGTATATTTTCATTCCTCTTGGGTAGATACCTAAGAGTAAAATCGCTGGGTCATATGGGACATCTGTGTTTAACTTTTTAAAGAAAGGACCAAACTGATTTCCAAGGTGGCTGTTCCATTTGACATTCTCACCAGCAGTGTACACAGGTTCCAGTTTTTCTAGTTTTGCTGATACTTGTTACTGTCTTTTTGATTATAGTGGAGGGTGAAAAATGATATTTCATTTGGTTTTTATTTGTATGAATATTTGATATGTCTTGTATTTGATATGTGTTTGGTATGACTAATGATGTTGAACATCTTTTTGTGTGCTTATTCGCCATTTATATATCTTCCTTTGCCCATCTTACAGTTGAGTTGTCTTTTTATTATTGAGTTATAAGTATTCTGTATATTCTAGATGCAAGTCTTTTACCAGATATGATTTGCAAATAATTTCTCCCAATCTGTGGATGGTTTTTTCACTTTTTTCTTTTCAAAAACTTGGGATGTAATTCACATCTTTCACCTCTTTAATGTAAGCAATTCAGTGGTTTTTAATATATTTCCAAGGTTGTGCAATCATCACTACTATGTAATTCCAGAATATTTTCTTCACCTCAGAAATAAACTTAATATCCATTAGCAGTCACTCCCCATTTTTCACTCCTTCTAGACCCTGGCAGCCACTTATCTTCATTTTATTTCTATGGTTTTGCCTACTCTGCCTTTTTACTTTCTTGAATGCTGACTTTTGATGCACAAAAGTTTTAAAGTTTGATTAAGGTCAGTTTATCATTTTTTTTTCATCTTGTGCTTTTGGTGTTCTACTTAAGCAATCCTCGCCAAACTCAAGATCATAGGGATTTACTCATATATTTTCCTGTACAATTTTTATAATTTAGTTCTTACATTTAGGCTTGTGGTCCATTTTGAGTTAATTTTTGTGTGTGGTGTGAGACAGAGATCCAAATTCATCTCTTTGCATACATATGTATATCCAATTACATAGGCATCACTTATTGAAAAGTATGTATTTTGGGATCTACAGTGTGTCATTTGCAGACAACATTAAAGTGTTAATTTTTTTCTTTTTTTTTTTAGCTTTCATTTTATATTAGAGTATAGTCAATTAACAATGCTTTGTTAAAAGTCTTGATTTTTATCCAAATGAGTCTTTGCCTAAAATCTTTTGACTCTTCCTCAGGAATCCTTGACTTTTCTCCTTGTTTTCTTTTTATTCTCCCACTGCCTTTGTCCTTGTCTGGAATGTCAGAGGCCTTTCAGATGTTTTCTTACTTTCCTGATGGGGATTCCCTTCCACCATTTTCACATCTCTTCTTTATACTGATTACTTCACTCAGTTAATCTGTTGGCCTGGCCCATGTGGACCTTTGAGTTTTCAAATCCTGGCATAAACTTGTCATGTTCTGATATCTATAACTCTTCTCATTATTTTATTCACTGAGTTTTTAGTGTCTACTAAGTGACATACACTGTTTTAGGTACTAAAGAAAGAGTGTGTGTGCACACACGCTCGGTCGCTCAGTCATGTCTGACTCTTGAGGCCCCATGGACTATAGCCCACCAGGCTCTTCTGTCCATGGAATTTTCCAGGCAAGAATACTGGAGCAGGTTACCATTTCCTACTCCAGGGGATCTTCCTGACCCAGGGATCGAACCTGCATCTCTTGCATCTCTTGTATTGACAGGTGGGTTCTTTACCACTAGTGCCACTTGAGGATATCTGTAAGCTTTTGATGATTAGCTCACTCTTAAATTGTAGTAGCAAAAAACAACCAACGTTCATTTAGCTCTTGACTGTGTGGGTTGACAGTTGTACTGGGTTCAATGTGTAGTTCTTTATGTCTTGGCTGGACTTAGTCATGCATTTGCCATCAGGTAGACAGCTTTGCCTCTGGGATTGGTTGACCTCCTTCATCTAAGGCAGGTACCTGTTAGATATTTATGACCCCAATTTCTATATAGACCCTCAGCTAAGAATGGTGTTTATATTTTTGAACAGTTTTAAAATAAAAGAAAAATATGTGATGGAAATAATATACGGTTCTCAAAACCTAAAGTTTTTACTATCAGTCCCTTTATAGAAAAAGTTTGCTGATCCCGGGTTTAAGATGATAGGTTTTGACTGGGCTATGTGTCTTCATCATCAAATAGGCTAGACTGGGCTTTTCACATGATAGAAATAGGGTTCCCAAAGAGGGTCGAAGAATAAAAAACTTTCAAGGCTTAAATTTGGAACGAGCATAATTCGCCTCTGCTATATTCTGTTGGCAGAAGCAAGTCACAAAGCCATCTGAAATTCAACAGATGGAACAAAGACTCCATTTTTTTAATGAGAGAAACGTAGACTCACATTTCAAGAGATGTAGATAAAAGGAGGAGACAAACTATGGCCGTTTTTGCTGTTTGCCACAAGGAGTGGACAAACAGACAAAAAGCTTCCTGCCATTGTGGAGTGTGCATTTTGTCAATAGCAATAAACTCTCACGTTTTTAATCATACCCCCCAAATATACCCCTTTATTCAGCCATACTGCCTTAGTTGTATGTCCCTGAATGCTAATTGATTTTTCCCTTCCCTCTACTTTCAGCCATGCTTTTATAAATGTTATGAAATGAAAGAATAGTGTGACTTCCCTGAGTTGCTTAACTCCATTTTCCTTCACACCTGCTCACCTCTTCAAGGTATTTCCTACGATTGTGTTGTTTCTCTGTGTTCACTAACATACTGTGGTATAGCACTGCTTCCTGATGGATTGTGATTAGTAATTTTGTAACTCCTTAATAAGATTTTTGAGAAAATGATTGGTATCTTTGGTATTTTGTTGATATATTTCCATTCAACAAATGTTTATTGTATTTCTACTTTGTCAAGCACTGTGCTGAGTGCTAGAAGCAAGCAGAATAGACAATGAAAATTCTTGCGTTCGTGTAGTATGTAGGTAGGGCTTCCCAGGTGGCTCACCGAAAGAATCTGCCTGCCAATGCAGAAGCAGCAGGAGACGAGGGTTAGATCCTTCGGGAAGATCCCCTCATGGAGGAGAGGGCAGCTCACTCCAGTATTCTTGCCTGGAAAATCCCATGGACAGTGGAGCCTGGTGGGCTATAGTTTATAAGGTCTCAAGGAGTCAGACACAACAGAACCCACAGACACAGATAACACAGTACGTGTAGTATTTTTACTGCTTTGTAATAGGATTAGTGTGTGTATATATATATTTTTTTGTTATGTCTCCCAAACTATTTTTCATCCATAAATCTCCTCTTATATATTGATTCTTGTGAAATTTAATCTTTAAGGCGTTTAGTATATACTTTTGACTTTTACAGTTGCATCTAGTTGTTATGCAATGTGTGTTTTGAAAACTAAGTGTGCTAAAATCTTTATGTTGAAATTCAAATACTATTTTGATTAGTAGTTCACTCTCTTCTTGGTTATTCAGTTTTTTTTACCAAAAGTCTACAAGCAATAAATGCAGGAGAGGGTGTGGAGAAAAGGGAACCCTCTTACACTGTTGGTGTGAATAAATACCTCTTAAATGACATTGTAACTGAAGCACACAGAAAAGAAAGACGAGTTTCTGGGTTAAGGTTAAGCTTTGGGAGTCCTACTTAAAATGAAGAGATGACTGGCACGAGTAGGGTCAGTGAAGCCACACCAAACAATGTGGAGTGAATACATGGATGGTCAGTGATCAAAAGGACATCTGACAATTACAGGAACTATCCAGAGTCATGTAAATGAAGGCAACTAAAAACAGAAGTGGATGACCAATAACTTAATATTACAGAAAAGTCAAGCAGGGAAAAGATGAAGAAAAGATCACTATTTGAGGAAATCATTGGAGCTAGAAATCAAATTGGAAGAACACAGAGTGGCAAAGAAACAGTTTGCAACTAGTATAGATTGCTAGCTTTAGGAGTTTAGATATGGATGCATAAAAGAATGAGTTTGCAGGAGCAAAAACAAGGAATTACTGAAATAAAAGTGACTTCAATAAAAAAGATGACACATTTACCAAAGAACTGTCAATATTAAGTATCACATGTCTACATTGTGTTTTCATTATGTAAAAGCAAAATCTACTAATTCTTAAAGCACTCACTAAAGGACAGAGGGAGGCATAGTGGAAAGAAGAAATACTGGGGTAAACCTCGGTCTAAAAATCTGAGCAAATCCTTAACATTCTCAAGTTTCAACTTCCCAGCAAACATGCAGGGCTAATAATACATGCTCACAAACTTGACATGACAATTACATGAAAAAAAAAAAGTACAAACCATCTAGAAGAGATTGAACAATCTGAATCCAGAACTAAAAGTTCCAAATTGTATACCCCTCTTATGGTAAGTGAGACCTTAACTCCTGTCCCAGAGGAGGTCTGAGTATTGTGAATATTAAATGGACTTAGAGCCGGATAGAAAGTCAATATTGGGCCTGAATACTTTCTCTACTCTTCTAATGGATCCTAATAAATAAACTATATCACCAGACTTTTTGAGTTTCCAGCTGGCAGATTGCAGATGACAGAACTTGTCAGCCTCCATAAATGCATAAGCCAATACCTTACAACAAATCTCTACAATGCCTTATAATAAACAAACCAATATCTTATATATACAATTCTTATATTCTCTCTCATGTGAAAAATATAGATATTTATATTAGAT
This sequence comes from Oreotragus oreotragus, assembly GCA_006410675.1. Classification (NCBI taxonomy): domain Eukaryota; kingdom Metazoa; phylum Chordata; class Mammalia; order Artiodactyla; family Bovidae; genus Oreotragus; species Oreotragus oreotragus. The sequence continues at coordinate 85,226 of SJYX01013200.1, forward strand.
ATATCCTATTAGTTTTGTTAGTTTTGTTTCACTAGAGGACTTTAGTGCATTTAATGTCAGAAATGTTAAGGAAAAAAAAATTCATGCTAGGTTGTAAAACGGATCATATAAATAAAAAGATAATTGTTTTCTTCTAATATTTGTTATTGTGGTTTAGTCACTAAGTCATGTCCGACTTTTTGTCCCCATGGACTGTAGTCCACCAACCTTCTCTGACCATGGGATTTCCCATGCAAGAATACTGGACTGGGTTGCCATTTCCTTCTCCAGGGGATCTTCTCTACCCAGTGATCAAACCCACATCTCCTGCATTGAGGTGGATTTTTTACTGCTGAGCCAGTATTAGGAAGTCCCTTAATACTTGTTAAATTGAAAAAAATTCTATGGATTCTTTCTACTTTCTCTAAGTCCAATCCTGCATAAAACAAAACTAAAGGAAATTGATATCTTGAATATAACATAAAAACTATTTTGAAAACACCTAAGAGAACAAAAGGCAGATGTGCTATGCCCATGTGGAGAAATTTGGTAGTATAAATGATAACTGTCCTATCAATGAAAATATATTGCAAAATGAACATTTTAAATGCCGATTTACTAGGGAAAAAGAAGCAGTAATTCAAGAAAATATAGAAAAAAAACCACACTAGTACCCAACATTATAGCCTTGTACTATTTAAACACATTAACAGAAATAGAAAGATAGAAAAATGTATTATTTTGATTGGGTATTTCACATACACCTGAAAACCTGCAGGTCAGACAAGAAATATGGCAAAATAAGCAAAGAAACAAAGAATACATGAAGAAGTAGAAGCAAATATCATGAGAAATAAATAATATATATTTGTGCATACCTTTTTATGGAGATTATATATGATGCATATATAATATCTCTATATATGAAACATATAACATACTATATGTCATTTATATGCAACATATAAAGTACACATAAATATAGATATCATATATATTACAGAGACGAAAGGTCACATTTGAGATTATATGAAATATTCACATAAATCAGCTATGTATAAAGGCCATCAAAGAAGCCATAATAATTAGAATGAATCAATATTATATAGTGTCTTAGAATTTAAACAAACAACAAAAATATAACAAAAAAGCTTAAAACATTCTGGAAGCTAAAGGTCATGATACAAGAAAATCTATATTATACATAAGATCGAGAAGGCAAGGGCACCCCACTCCAGTACTTTTACCTGGAAAATCCCATGGATGGAGGAGCCTGGTGGGCTGCAGTCTATGGGGTCACTAGAGTTGGGCACGACTTGACTTCACTTTCACTTTTCACTTTCATGAATTGGAGAAGGAAATGGCAACCCACTCCAGTGTTCTTGCACTGTGTCCTTGCCCTGTCTCTTATACACATCTAGATGTGTATAAGAGACAGCATATATATTACAGAGACGAAAGGTCACATTTGAGATTATATGAAATATTCACATAAATCAGCTATGTATAAAGGCCATCAAAGAAGCCATAATAATTAGAATGAATCAATATTATATAGTGTCTTAGAATTTAAACAAACAACAAAAATATAACAAAAAAGCTTAAAACATTCTGGAAGCTAAAGGTCATGATACAAGAAAATCTATATTATACATAAGATCGAGAAGGCAAGGGCACCCCACTCCAGTACTTTTACCTGGAAAATCCCATGGATGGAGGAGCCTGGTGGGCTGCAGTCTATGGGGTCACTAGAGTTGGGCACGACTTGACTTCACTTTCACTTTTCACTTTCATGAATTGGAGAAGGAAATGGCAACCCACTCCAGTGTTCTTGCCTGGAGAATCCCAGGGACGGGGCAGCCTGGTGGGCTGCCATCTATGGGGTCGCACAGAGTCGGACACAACTGAAGCGACTTAGCAGCAGCAGCATAGATAAGATAATATACAAAATTGCATATTTAAAGAAGTTATAAATCATTTTCCTTTTATTAACCTCTGTAATCCTGGTGTGCTGTGTAAGGCAAATACTGTAAGTGAAATCACATTATTGCTTTCAGTATTACATTTTGTAAAACCTGTAGAAGGCCAAATCAAGATATGAAGACATTAGAGAGATAAAAGCAGATTTCTCTAAAGGTCATTGGGTTTATAAGGATGGTGAATAGGCTACACAGCAACACATACATTTACAAGGTTAAGTGATTTTTATTCTGTTTTTATTTACATATGACTAATAAATTAATCTATGGTCTATGAATCAGCATGAAGATTTAAAATATTCAAAAATTGAAAATGAGGTTATTTGGGAGGGTTAAATTTTTTTCATTTAAAGTGGAAAGGATATTATTTAACCATTGATCTGGGTAATATTAATAGTTCACAAGAAATGTGAAATACTTTTTCCCCTTTGGTATTCTTTTAGTAAACAAATACCACTTTTTTGTGTGTTGCTTAAAATCTTTGGGAATGAAATGGTAGTTGTACCTGTTGTATTAAAGCAAGGTCATTCTTAAAAAACAAAACAAAACAAAACAAAGTAAATGTATTCTAGATTAAAGTGACAATAAAGTGATTAGCAACCAAACGTGTGAGTCAAAGTAGTGCATAAAAGGAGCTTCATACGCCTACATATGTTTATCAAAGAACAAAGGAGAATGAAAACAAATTAACTTAGTGTGTAATTGAAACATCCAAAACAAGCTCAAGAAAAGCAGAAACAGAAGAATATGGGAGGTGGGGGGACGAGGAGGAGGCAGAGGAGGTGAAAGAGGAGGCAAAAGAAAATAAGACGATGTAACAACAGCTGGACAGACACAACTTTAAACTAAAAGTTATTCATTTCAGTTCCTTTCCCCAGTACATCATGTCCAGGTTTCATTAAAAAAAAAAAAAAAAATACTAGGCATACTAAAAGACAAAAAACACATTTTGAGGAAATAGAAATGGCAATTATTTTGCAATTATCAGACCAAAAAAGGAAGATTGTTAGAGAAGAAACAAATTAGATAAGATAAAATATTTGACTTTTCTTATTTTTAATTGATCTAACAATAATAATTTACTCACAGTTACAATAGCCACAGTGTATTCGGTGTTTACAGCTAACGGATAACTGAAATGAATGAGAGAAATGTCAAATGGCATTATTTAAAAGTGGACTTGAATTAGTTGTAAATGTATATTTCAAGCTCAATGGCAATGACTAAAACAAATTTAAAAAGAAGATAATTAATACACAAGGAATCAAAATAGAATCATAAAAATGCTTATTAAATGCAGAGAAGACAGAAAAATAATAGGAAAAAAGAAAGAAAAGACAACTAAATAGAAAACAGTAACAAATATGACATATATTAATTCACCTATATCAATCATTACTTTGAACATCAATGATCTAAATACACTAAAAAAAAGAGAAAGGCTATCCACAAGAAATCCAGTAAAAATACAAACACACGAATAGAAAAAGAGCTAAGAAACGGAAAAAGTTACATCATGCTAATAGTAAACAAACAGAAACTGGAGTAGCTATACTAATCTCAGACAAAGCAGACTTTCAAGCAAGGACAATTATCAGGAATAAAGAGGATCATCCTGATCACTGATATTGAACGATCACGCTAAAAGCTGGAGAGACAGATAGACAGAAAATATATACAATGAAATAACAATCAAATTGAAAACTATATCAGAACTATAGAGCAAATATAGTTCTCAATGAGAACTATATCAGCAAATATAGAGTCCAAAGACAATTGAACAAGCTTTAAAAGACTGAGGAATAATAATAGCCGCCTAAATTTCTATAAAAGTTATCACAAGATTAAGGATTAATTAATAATATTTTTCATGACAGAAGAATGAGTTAACTACTCAGAATTTCTTGCTTCTAAAAACCTAAAGAATATGTTTCAGGAAAAATAACTTGAACTGGTAAGGTTAAGTAAGGATTGCTATTGTTTAATAGCTAAGTCATGTCCAACTCTTTTTGCGACACCATGGACTATAACCAGCCAGGCTCCTCTGTCCATGGAATTTTTCAGGCAGGAACATAGGAGTGGGTTGCCATTTCCTTCTCCAGGGGATCTTTCTGACCCAGGGATGGAACCCGCATCTCCTGCATTGCAGGCAGATTCTTTACGAATTGAACTACAAGGCAATGAGCATGGTAGATTACATCATTGTTCAAAATATTTGCTTCCCCTGCTCACTGATAATTGACTGGCTATATGATTTACTGAGTAACACGAAGATTGAATTGTGAAATCACACTCAAGTGAGTCAGACATTGTATGCAATACCAAGATCTACTAATAATTGCAAGGATACAAATAATCAAGCTATTCATATAAAGCACAGAGAGTCTTCAGACATGCTGAGCAGCTCCCTGGGTCCTTCCTCCCCATATTGAACATGCATTCTTGACCAAGAACAGACAGTCTAAGTGAAGTACATATATTATTATCATGAACATTTTGTTTATGAAATATCTCCAATTAACAACCAGACTGAACAACCAAGCACAGCACAGCATATCTCATAAATCCATGGATTCTATTTTCATTTACTATAAGTCATCTTTAGCCAATGGTGACCCATTAAGAATTTTCCCTAGTTAATGACTCCCCCATCCTAGTATATGTCATTAGTTTATTTACCCAGAGTTATCATGTTGCCAAGGAGATGTGACCAGAAGCTTCCCTTTGTAAAACAGAGCAGAGTGATTAAATCACAGACTAGATTTTTTTAATACGTTCTTCCATATTACAACACTGTTTTGGGGAGAAATGTTTCCCTGTGTCACTGTATTCAAGACTGTCCACGTATTTTCCTTTGGTAAATAAAATGTAAGTGAATGTAAAGTGTGCCACTTCTGAGTAAAGTTTTAATACCAGCTTGTAGTTTGCCATTTATCTCTTTTAGACTGCCAAGAGAATATAAATGTCCCAGATAAAGGTCACACTGTTATTCTTGATTCCAAGTGAAAAATGATGTGATAGGCATTTAGAGTGAGCAAGAATTAAAACTGTTGCTTTAAGTCACTGAACAGGTTGCTTTATTATTGCATCTGATTAGAGAGAATGAGCAGAGAAAAATTTTAGCATGTTGGAACCTAAAGAGAAAGCCTGAGAGAAAGTCCTTGTGGCCATGGAACTCTAAGAATATTATTTTTTATCTCATCCAATACTATCGTATTCCTGAATAACAACATATTCCATCTTGGTTATAATCAGAACATCAATAAATTATTGTATTGATACTATCATAATAAACAATAGAACAGCCTGGGAGTGATTTATTGGTCAAGTAGTATTGACAGTAAAACCACTGTTAGGATGGGTCACATGTACTTAAGATTTGGCTTCAGAAAAGATGTAAAAATTTACTCCTTACTGTGCAAGCAAGCAACTCTCACAATGTAAACTATGTATGAAAAGTTCATAGAAATTTCTCAGTACATAATAAAATTGAAAAATTTCCCAATAACATAAAGGAAGGCTCCTGAATTTTCAACCTTTTCCTTAATACTGCAGAAATATAAGAAATTAGAGTGGACAAATTGTTTTCATAGTGAAGCTCTTTTGCTTTGCATGGGGAATATTCTGGTATATCTATTCAAGTTGTAAGAGAATATTTATGAATTTTTAGATGAAATCTTGAATCTATATGACCACTATATGAAAAGTATAGTCCTTGACAAAAGTATATGTATTTTCAATAAAATTTGGTCATTTGTAAAATGTAACTTTACCCTTTAAGGCAAAGTCACATCAGTTTTCTAAGAACACAACTAGGTGTAGAAAATAATTATAGAGTGAGTTCCTCTTTAGATTAAGTTTGACACAGTTTTAATGACAGAAAACACCAAAGTAATATTGAGTAAAAACACAATTTAATAACTCATGCATAAATGAAGGCAGACATTACTAAGAGTACTGCTGCTACTGCTAAGTCGCTTCAGTCGTGTCCAACTCTGTGCGACCCCATAGACGGCAGCCCACCAGGCTCCCCAGTCCCTGGGATTCTCCAGGCAAGAACACTGGAGTGGGTTACCATGTCCTTCTCCAAAGCATAAAAGTGAAAAGTAAAAGTGAAGTTGCTCAGTCGTGTCAGACTCCTAGCAACCCCATGGACTGCAGCCTATCAGGTTCCTCCATCCATGGGATTTGCCAGGTAAGAGTACTGGAGTGGGTGCCATCACCTCCACTGTTATAAATTAGAGAGATATACACTCTTTTTCTTAATGGTCTGCCATCTTTCAATCCTAGTTTCCATCTCATAGTCCAAGATAGCTACTCTAGATCAAACTCTCATATCTGCCTTCTGGCCAGACGGAAGGAGAAAAAAGAAGAGAGAGGCTATATTTCCCCTCTTTAAGCATATTTCCTAGAAGCTAAACACAATTTTTCAACTTTTTTTCTACATGCATTCCATTGAGTAGAACATTCAAACAGAAAATCTAACTGCAAAGAAGGTCTGAAAATGCAGGTACTACACTGTACAACCATACATACTGATACCATTGTGGAGATCAGTTGCTAATGAAAGATGAAATTATATGCAAAGAAGAAAAGTTATCTGCTTTAGGAATTCATTTGACTCAGAATTTGGACCCCTTTCTTATCTGGATCAGTCAGGCAGGCAGTTCAGTCGCTCAGTCAGGTCAGAATCTTTGTGACCCCACGGACTGAAGCATGACAGGCCTCCCTGTCCATCACCAACTCTCTGAGTTTACTCAAACTCATGTCCATTGAGTTGGTGATGCTATCCAATCATCTCATCCTCTATCATCCCCTTCTCCTCCTGCCTTCAATCTTTCCCAGGTTCAGGATCTTTTCAAATAAGTCAGTTCTTCCCATTGGGTGGCCAAAGTATTAGAGTTTCAGCTTCAACATCAGTCCTTCCAATGAATAATCAGGACTGATTTCCTTCAGGACGGACTGATGGATCTCCTTGCAGTCCAAGGGACTCTCAAGAGTCTTCTCCAACAACACAGTTGAAAATCATCAATTCTTCTGCACTCAGCTTTCTTTATAGTCCAACTCTCACATCCATAAATGACTACTAGAAAAACCATAGCCTTGACTAGATGGTAGGGAAACCACTAGACCATTCAGGTATGACCTAAATAAAATCCCTTATGATTATACAGTGGAAGTGACAAATAGATTCAAGGGTTTAGATCTGATAGAGTGCCTGAAGAACTACAGACAGAGGTTCATGACACTGTACAGGAGGCACTGATTAAGACAATCCCCAAGTTAAAGAAACACAAAGAGGCAAAATGATTGTCTGAGGAAGCCTTACAAAAAACAGAAAAGAAAAGACTAATCACACAAAGGAGAAAAGAAAAGACATATCCATTTGAGTGCAGAGTTCCAAACAATAGCAAGGGGAGAAACAACCTAGATGTTCATCAGCAGATGAATGCATAAGAAAGCTGTGGTACATAAACACAATGGAGTATTACTCAGCCATTAAAAAGAATACATCTGAATCAGTTCTAATAAGATGGATGAAACTGGAACCGATTATACAGAGTAAAGTAAGCCAGAAAGAAAAACACCAATACAGTATACTAACACATATATATGGAATTTAGAAAGATGGTAATGAGGACCCTGTATGCAAGACAGCAAAAGAGACACAGATGTGTAGAGTGGACTTTTGGACTCTGAGGGAGAGGGAGAGAATGGGATGATTTGGGAGAATGGCATTGAAATATGTATACTATCATGTAAGAAATGAATTGCCAGTCTATGTTCAATGGAGGATGCAGGATGTTTGGGGCTGGTGTATGGGGATGATACGGAGGGATGATGTGGGGTGGGAGCTGGGAGGGGGGTTCATGTTTGGGAGTTCGTGTACACCCATGGCAGATTCATGTCAATGTATGCCAAAACCAATAGAGTACTTTTATAAAGTAAAATAAAGTAAAATGGAAGCTCTAAAAATAAATAAATTAATTAATTAAAAAAAAAAAAACCTTCAGTGATCAACACAAAGAAATAGAGGAAAACAATAGAATGGGAAAGACTAGAGAGCTCTTCAAGAAAAATCACAGATACCAAGAGAACATTTCATGCAAAGATGGGCTCAATAAAGGACAGAAATGGTATGGACCTAACAGAAGCAGAAGATGTTAAGAAGAGGTGGCAACAATATACAGAAGAACTACACAGAAAAGATCTTCATTACCCAGATGAAAATGATAGTGTGATCACTCATATAGAGCCAGACATCCTGGAATTCTAAGTCAGGAGTGTCTTAGGAAGCATCACTACAAACAAAGCCAGTGGAGGTGATGAAATTCCAGTTTGAGCTATCTCAAATCCTAAAAGGTGGTGCTGTGAAAGTGTTGCACTCAATATGCCAGCAAATTTGGAAAACTCAGCAGTGGCCACAAGACTGGAAAAACTCAGTTCTCATTCCAATTCCAAAGAAGGGCAATGCCAAAGAATGTTCAAACTACCGCACAGCTGCACTCATCTCACACACTATCAAAGTAATCCTCAAAATTCTCCAGGCCAGGCTTCAACAGTACATGAACCATGAGCTTCAAGCTGGATTTAGAAAAGGCAGAGGAACCAGAGATCAGATTGCCAACATCCAATGGATCATTGAAAAAGCAAGAGAGTTCCAGAAAATATCTACTTCAGCTTTATTGACTATGCCAAAGCCTTTGATTGTGTGGACCACAACAAATTGGAAAATTCTAAAAGATATGGGAATACCAGACCTGACCTGCCTCCTGAGAAATCTGTATACAGGTCAAGAAGCAACAGTTAGAACTGCAGTTGGAACAACAGACTGGTTCCAAATCAGGAAAGGAGCACATCAAGTCTGTATATTGTAATCCTGCTTATTTAGCTTATATGCAGAGTACATCATGTGAAATGCCAGGCTGTATGAAGCACAAGCTACAGTCAAGATCGCCAGGAGAAATATCAAAATATCAGAAATGTCAAACATCAAAATATCAGAAATATCATACCTCAGATATGCAGATGACATCACATTTATGGAAGAAAATGAAGAACTCTTGATGAAAGTGAAAGAGGAGAGTGAAAAAGTTGGCTTAAAACTCAACATTCAGAAAACTAAGATCATGGCATGTGGTCCCATCACTTCATGGCAAACAGATGAGGAAACAATAGAAACTGAGACTATTGGGCTCCAAAAGCACTGCAGATAGTGACAGCAGCCATGAAATTAAAAGNAAGTTGGCTTAAAACTCAACATTCAGAAAACTAAGATCATGGCATGTGGTCCCATCACTTCATGGCAAACAGATGAGGAAACAATAGAAACTGAGACTATTGGGCTCCAAAAGCACTGCAGATAGTGACAGCAGCCATGAAATTAAAAGACACTTACTCCTTGGTAGAAAAGTTATGACCAACATAGACAGCATATTAAGAAGCAGAGACATTACTTTACCAACAAAGGTCCATCTAGTCAAAGCTATGGCTTTTCCAATAATCCTGTACAGATGTGAGAATTGGGCTACAAAGAAAGCTGAGAGCTGAAGAACTGATGCCTTTGAACTGTGGTGTTAGAGAAGACCCTTGAGAGTCCCATGGACTGCAAGGAGATCCAAACAGTCCATCCTAAAGGAAATCAGTCCTAAATATTCTTTGGAAGGACTGATCCTGAAACTGAAAACCAATACTTTGGCCACCTGATGCAAAGAACTGACTCATTGCAAAGATCCTGGGAAAGATTTTCCCATGCTAGTAAAAGAAGGCAGGAGGAGAAGGGAACAACAGAAGATGAGATGATGGATGGCATCACCGACTCAATGGACAGAAGTTTGAGGACGCTCAGGAGCTGGTGAAGGACAGGGAAGCCTAGTGTGCTGCAGTCCACGGGGTCACAGGGTCAGACACGACTGAGTGACTGAACTGAATAACTTTAGAGAAGGCAGTTAATTTCTTTGTCTTATTCAACAACATGCACATATGATTCTCAACACTAGCAACAAGCGAAAACGATATCCTGTATTGACTAGATTATATTTTGTTTTTGATCAAAACACATCAAATTGAATACCTCACTTATTACTGACTGATCATAAAAACTGCAGTCTTTCCAATGAGGTACATATTCTCAGGTATTTAATTTTGTACCTTGAATATATATTTTATTTACATAAAGTTTATTTTTACATTTATTTTAAATAAAGTAACAGTGTTTTAGGTTTATCACCTTCATTTTTATGTTACCTTTTATCTAGTAAGTTAATTTAATGTTCAATTTTCAGTGTTACATAAATTCGCTTTTAAAATTCATTCATATAAAAAGACTGAGGCAATTTAAATCAGTATATTAGGCATCGGTGGTAGTAGACATGGCAAAAGTGAATATAAATAAATGACTGATAGTTACACTACATGAAGAGGAATGTAGTCATCATCGTTCAAAACAATCTTTCATACAGAGCATTTATACTAATTAAACTTTTAGCGGTCATTGATAAGTAGTAAGATTGAGATGCTATTTTTTGAAGTAGACTTTTTCAATGTTCTTTGTTAAAGGCAGAAACAGGCATTAATAGCCAATGAATTGTGAATAAATTAATATAGAAAAATGAAGCATCTAGTATCAATGGAAGACTATTCACTTTCATAAAGAGTTGATATAAAAAGCACGACAGCACCACATATATTTTTATCCATATGTTACTCAGTCCTTGATATTACAGAGAAGAATGCATGATAAAGGGCAAAATTCTATCCCTGAATTGCCTCAATTATTTTAACTTGGTAATATGTATGCTAAAGCAGTATTGACAACTTATCATGAATCATGCCTCATTAATTATAACAAAACATCCATTTATCATCTAACTTTTAGCAAAATAACTTATTTGCATCACTAGAAAATATACTGCTTGAAGAGGTATGTCCTGGTTATTAAGTGTGTATTTTTGATTGTCTAATCCCAGTACTGGCCAACATTCCACAACTGATTTGCAAGGAATATACCTTAGTAACACTTTTGTGTCTTTTGGAAAAATCAGTACTAAACAAATATTTCAATATTTTACTTATGACACACTTCACAATAATAAAATATATTTTAAATTCTTCATATTCATAAAATGATTCGCAACTTGATAAATCAACACAACACACACATTCCCCACTTTAAACTGTATTTCTCCAACTGTTTTTTTAAATCAGTCCACTTTAGTATATTACAGTTTTGGTGACAAACCAATAGAGGGATTAAAACCATACAAAAATTTCAGGAATAACTAAGATACTGACCTTACTACAGGACAATAATAACTTCTGATGTCTATAAAAGCATCTCCATCTGTTTATTTACTAAGCTTGGTTATCTTTCACTGTGACAGAGTTTAAGTTAAAATCTTTATTTCACTGACCAAATTATAGCCCATGCTCATGGGGAAGAGTTATCATATGTCCTAATAAGCATTTTTTTCTAGTGTTAGGCTTCATACTATGCTATGCCTCATCACTCACATTTTAGTTCATCAGATATTGTCATATAACAGAACATATACTCAAATTTAGCAATAGTAAGCTTCACATATTCATCAAAATCATACACACTGTGAAGCTTTGGCAGTACATCGAAGAGTCACAGAAAACTTTCTGACAACCACTGGCTCCAAAAACAACATAGTTTGCTTCCACTGTGAACGGTCTATAATTAATTGAATGTACATTCATTAGACTAAATTAACACATTAGTACTCTATGGACATACTTGGTTTCCAATATGAATGTATTTTTATTGTTCTTTTTTTTTTACTTGAATACTATCTACCTTCATATTTAACAAGTAAAGCTGTTAGTACACCAACTTATATTCTAACATCACTTTGTAGGATGTGTGGTGTACCCAGCATAATATTACACGTTTCGCAGACTCTGTCAGATTCCTGACTAAATTGTTTAGATGCAGCCATTTCAGCATATTCTAGAAGGCTTCCAAATCCCATTATTTGCACCTCTTCCACTGAGGGCTTTTTTCTGAAACCATGCAGGACTATTCTACCCAAGTATACTGCAGGCCAGATGTCCTAGGAATTAATATCCCCTGGAAACCGCCCTCAGCCATTGAGGGGTGGGAATCAAGGATGTGTAGATGTCTTACTGCCCTTCCTCTTTTGTTGGAATAATTTTGAGCCATGTGAGCTATCCATCCCCCAGAGTTTCCCTGTGGGAACAAACCCCAGTCACCCAGGTGGATATCCCTGATCACTTCCCTCCTTGTCCAGTTACTCTCTAACAGGGCCACTGACATTTGCAATTTTTTCTCAAATGTTTCCTCTTTAATTTGAGAAATCAAACTTCTACAGTATGATAAATTACTCTCTGAATAAATGAATCTCTGATAAATGAATCTCCTTTTGGTATAATTTTCCCTTCTTTTGTCTTAACATAATAATATCTTACTTTCACTTGCCTGTACTTTGACAGAATACACTTTTTGGATCTCTTCGGTTTCAACTCATACTGATATCAGCTTTCTTATTAAAATCCAGGGTTGGACTTGACTCAAGCCTGCTCATAAACTTTCAGTGCATTTTCTATAATAGTCTAATAGGCAAAATCTTACTTGGATGTTTTCTTTCAACCTTACCTTTCACATTGCTCCAGTCAGTCCAGGGACACGGCTGCCTCCAAAGCCCCGCATCTCTCAATCTTTGGTGCTTCTATTCAGGTTTGTTTCTCAGCCACAACTTGTGCAGTTCAATATGGCAGCCATTAAATAAAAATTAAATAAGTTTAAAATTTCAGTTAAAAAATATCAAGTTCTCAATGGCCACAAGTGGTTGGTGACTACCACAGTAGACAGTATAGATATATAACATTTCTCTCATCACAGAAAATTCTACTGGACAGAGCTGGTTTGGAGCATTCTCCCTTTCATATCTAATTTTTGAAATACTGTGTTGTTGTTTTTTCTTTAAGTTCGATCTCAAAGCTAACTTTCTGTGAAAAATTCTCCCAAAATAAAATTAACTCTGTCATGTGCTTCTATTTATTTTTAGTTTAACTTTAGTTCATTCAAAGACAGGTGCTAAATATTCTATTATGAATAGTCCTGCATATAAATCATTCACATATAGGTATATCCCTTCAAGACAGGATTAGTGCATTCTCCTCCTTGTATTTCTTAAGACAGCACAGTGCTTTACTTCTCAACAAATATTGGTTTAATGCTTATGAATTAGTCAAACTGACCTAAACCTTTCCAGATAGTCATAAAAATTTATTTTGAACCACTTCTCTCCTAATTCAGTATATTTGCTGTCTTTGTTTAGGATGTATAATCATATCTACTAAAGCCTGAAGGCTTACTGAATTTATTATGAATCTTAATTTTATCATCTATCTCAATTAATGCTGGCTTTTTTTTTTGTTTTTCTTTTTTTTTCTTTCTTTTTTTTTTTGTATTTATTTATTTTTTTACACGAACTCCCAAACATGAACCCCCCTCCCACC
>SJYX01013200.1:111381-131027 GCA_006410675.1 Oreotragus oreotragus
CCCATCTTTGCATGAAATGTTCCCTTGGGATGTCTAATTTTCTTGACGAGATCTCTGTCTTTCCAATTCTGTTGTTTTCCTCTATTTCTTTGCATTGATCACTGAAGAAGGCTTTCTTATCTCTTCTTGCTAATCTTTGGAACTCTGCATTCATATGTTTATATCTTTCCTTTTCTCCTTTGTTTTTGCTTCTCTTCTTTTCACAGATATTTGTAAGGCCTCCCCAGACAGCCATTTTTCTTTTTTGCATTTCTTTTCCATGGGGATTGTCTTGATCCCTGTCTCCTATACAATGTCACAAACCTCCATCCATAGTTTATCAGGCACTCTGTCTATAGATCTAGTCCCTTAAATCTATTTCTCACTTCCACTGTTTAATCATGAGGGATTTGATTTAGGTCATATCTGAATGATCTAGTGGTTTTCCCTACTTTCTTCAATTTAAGTCTGAATTTGGCAATAAGGAGTTCATGATCTGAGCCACAGTCAGCTCCCAGTCTTGTTTTTGCTGACTGTGTAGAGCTTATCCATCTTCAGCTGCAAAGAATATAATCAATCTTATTTCAGTGTTGACCATCTGGTGATGTCCATGTGTAGAGTCTTCTCTTGTGTTGTTGAAAGAGGGTGTTTGCTACGACCAGTGCATTCTCTTGGCAAAACTCTATTAGCCTTTGCCCTCCTTCATTCTGTACTCCAAGGCCAAATTTGTCTGTTTACCCCAGGTATCTCTTGACTTCCTACTTTTGCATTCCAGTCCCTTATAATGAAAAGGACATCTTTTTTGGGTGTTAGTTCTAAAAGGTCTTGTAGGTCTTCATAGAACCATTCAACTTTAGCTTCTTCTACTGGTTGGGGCATATGCTTGGATTACTGTGATATTGAATGGTTTGCCTTGGAAAGGAACAGAGATCATTTTGTTGTTTTTGAGATTGCATCCAATTACTGCATTTCAGAGTCTTCTGTTGACTGTGATGGCTACTCTATTTCTTCTAAGGGATTCCTGCCCACAGTAGTAGATATAATGGTCATCTGAGTTGAATCCACCCATTCCAGTCCATTTTAGTTCGCTGATTCCTAGAATGTAGACGTTCACTCTTGCCATCTCCTGTTTGACCACTTCCAATTTGCCTTGATTCATGGACCTGACATTCCAGCTTCCTATGCAATATTGCTCTTTACAGCATCAGACCTTGCTTCTATCACCAGTCACATCCACAACTGGGTATTGTTTTTGGTTTGGATTCATCCCTGCATTCTTTCTGAAGTTGTTTCTCCACTGATCTCCAGTAGCATATTGGGTACCTAATGACCTGGGGAATTCCTCTTTTGGTATCCTATCATTTTGCCTTTTCATTCTGTTCATGGCGTTCTCAAGGCATGAATACTGAAGTGGTTTGCCATTTCCTTCTCCAGTGGACCACATTCTGTCACACCTCTCCACCATGATCCACCTATCTTTTGTGACCCCAGAGGGCATGGCTTAGTTTCATTGAGTTAGACAAGGCTGTGCTCCACGTGATCTGATTGGCTAGTTTTCTGTGATTATGGTTTCAGTGTGTCTGCCCTCTGATGCCCTCTGACAATACCTACCATCTTACTTGGGTTTCTCTTACCTTGGATGTGGATATCTCTTCACAGCTATTCTAGCAAAGCACAGCCGCTGCTCCTTACCTTGGATGAGGGGCATCTACTCATGGCTGCCCCTCCTGACCTTGAACGTGGAGTAGCTCCTCTCAGCCCTCCTGCGCCCGCGCAGCTGCCGCTTCTTGGACATGTGGTTACTCCTCTCGATATATATCGATAATGATGCCTTAACAAAAAGAAGAGGATTTACTAATGAGAGATCATTTGTGATGACCAACACTGCAGGCTCCATGCAAGGGTTAAAGACAAAACAGATTTGGCAGGACAAGGAAAGGGAGAAGGGTTATAGATCATTTGTATTTAAATCACTTAGCAATGAAGAGAAGAAATAATAGGAAACACAATCAGCAGAGAAAAGCTTTTAAATTTTTTAATGCACTATATTCAGCCAGCACTTATTCATGACTGAAGAAAAAATTATTCTTATACATGCTTGGTCTTAATTCTATCTACCACATAAATACTCAGCTGAATATATCATTTGAAATTTCAGAATGGGTGAAGATAACTTGAAATCCAGGAATTTAAGGATAGCAAAATACCAGAAAAAATTACTCACAAATACTGAAACTTTTTAAACATATAGACATATGTCTTAAAAATGTACACATGTGTATGTATATATACATATATGTGTGTGAATGCAAATCCCCATACGTTTATATATTATGTCAATGCTTCCAGAGCTTTTAAGAGTCACAGAAAATTAATAAAAAATAGAACTGAATCTTCAAATGAGTTTAACAAGAATAAAAATAATGTGACATCAGAATTTTGAAAAGATGCTCCTAAGATAGAGTTCTGACCACTTGTACCTTAAGATGCCCCCTTTGACATGGTGGTCCAGGACTCCCCAGGTTGACATGTCTACCCATAAGCTCTCTTATGGAAAAGGGCATGGCTATCAGGACTTTAGAAGAGGAACCAATTCCTCTGATATAATGTCCTGTTAGAGCAAATGAAAAGAATGAAAGCAAACACTAACAATTTGAGACCTTAGACTACAGTTTACTCAGCTCAGGTATCCAGTGTAACCTAAAAACATGGTAGAATCCCAATTAATAACTTTTAAGTGGAATTAAAGAACTGGGCCCTATGCTAGTCACAATTTACCATTAAAGTGTTTCTACAAATGTACCATGAAATTAAAGAGTGCTTTTTTGGTCTATAATTAATTAAAACTTTAAAATTCTCTTTGTATGAATTTTATTAGGTGCAATGGCTACACCAAAGGGAATATTTATTTGGAAAATTTAATGACATGAAATTAATTTCCATTGATATGATTCTGATTTTAAAATTCAAGGACATCTGAACAGTAGGTGTGTGAAAAGGTATTAAAGGCCTTCTGGCTGTTTCTTTCATTAACTTCTTTTGTTTCCTTTTACCATCTAGCAGGCATGCCATAACATGACCGGGAATTTGAAAAATAAATGATTGCAGCTGTCAGGGCCTCCTGCTTGAATTCGTGAATGTCTTTATGAATATTTGGGCTAGATTGTGTTTTCTAGTAGCGAGCCATTTCAAAAGGAGGCATGATGGCTCTTTCATGTAAATTAATTTATACAGCTGTAACTTTCACAGTTAGCCTGGGGCTCTTCTTTCTGAGTTTTGCATTTATTTTAAGCATAGGATTTTGAAAATTAAAATGTGTTTTATTGAGTTTAACTTTTACTGGAGACAGCTTGAAGTTATACTCGATCTGCATTTTATTTATTTTTTCACAGAAAACATTGTTTTATTACCCGCCTTAACTAACTGATGAGTTCAGAGGGGTCCTCAAGACATAGGCCCTGGTGAGGGCTGGACTCTGGAAATCCCCATGAGTGAGCAGGACAGGATGGCACTGGGAGCAACAGGGCAGTGGCAACACAGAATCACAGGGCACATGAGCATCAGAGCTTTATTTTAAAAACAACTAATAGACATGTCCCTCTTGAATAATTGCTTGGTGATTATTTTGCCACCATGGCATCCTTTATCTGTACAGACTGCTTGCAATGCAGCTCTCCTATTCACCCCAGTGCCCTGCCACACTTCATTCCCTTTGCTGTTTTTCCATTAACCCAAGGAAACGTTTATTTGAGTCCATGCTGCTGCTAAGTCGCTTCAGTCATGTTCGACTCTGTGCAACCCCATAAATGGCAGCCCACCAGGCTCCACTGTTACAGCTCTCCTATTCACCCCAGTGCCCTGCCACACTTCATTCCCTTTGCTGTTTTTCCATTAACCCAAGGAAACGTTTATTTGAGTCCATGCTGCTGCTAAGTCGCTTCAGTCATGTTCGACTCTGTGCAACCCCATAAATGGCAGCCCACCAGGCTCCACTGTTCCTGGGATTCTCCAGGCGAGAACACTGGAGTGGGTTGTCATTTCCTTCTCCAATGCATGAAAGTGAAAAGTAAAAGTGAAGTCGCTCAGTTGTGTCCTACTCTTAGCGACCCCATGGACTGCAGCCCACCAGGCTACTCCATCCATGGGATTTTCCAGGCAAGAGTACTGGAGTAGGATGCCATTGCCTTCTCTGATTTGAGTCCATGGCCCAGCCTAAATTGTTACCTTTTGAGTTGTTTGAAAATTTAGGCTTCTC
Organism: Oreotragus oreotragus; assembly: GCA_006410675.1. Taxonomy (NCBI): domain Eukaryota; kingdom Metazoa; phylum Chordata; class Mammalia; order Artiodactyla; family Bovidae; genus Oreotragus; species Oreotragus oreotragus. The sequence continues at coordinate 115,616 of SJYX01013200.1, forward strand.
AAAACTGTGATGATCACTCAAGATACTTTATTCCGGTAAACCAAATGTATTACATAATTAAAACATTCTTTCTGGCTTTTAGCTAATCTCAAAATTTTATCAGTGATAGTGATCTTAAAAATATAAGGTCACTTTCAGTCAGTTCAGTTCAGTTCAGTAACTCAGTCATGTTCGACTCTCTGTGACCCCACAGACTACAGCACACCAGGCCTTCCTGTCCATCACCAAATCCTGGAGTTTACTCAGACTCATATCCATTGAGTTGGTGGTGGCATCCAACAATCTCATCCTCTCTCGTCCCCTGCCCCCAATCATTCCCAGCATCAGGGTCTTTTCCAATGAGTCAGTTCTTTGCATCAGGTGGCCAAAGTATTGGAGTTTCAGCTTCAGCATCAGTCCTTCCAATGAATATTCAGGACTGATTTCCTTTAGGATGGACTAAAGGAAAAGATCCTAGTTGAATCTCCTTGCTGCCCAAAAGCCTCTCAAGAGTATTCTCCAACAGCACAGTTCAAAAGCATCAATTCATTGGCGCTCAGCTTTCTTTATAGTCCAACTCTCACATCCATACATGACTATTGGAAAAACCATAGCTTTGACTAGATGGAACTTTGTTGGTAAAGTAATGTCTCTGCTTTTTAATATGCTGTCTATGTTGGTCATAACTTTATTCCAAGGAGCAAGCGTCTTTTAATTTCATGGCTGCAATTACCATCTGCAGTGATTTTGGAGCCCTCAAAAATAAAGTCTGTCACTGTTTCCATTGGTCACTTTGGTTTTACTAAATATAGATGTTGTCATAACCATCCTGTTTATTTTCTGCATATAGTCTTGAAATCTTCTTAAGGACACAAATCTAGCTTTATTACTTATTCACTGACTCCTATTTGGAAGAAATATTATTTTCATATCATCATATAATAAACATCCTTGAGAAATCTGTGTTTAGAGTTAAGATGCATCAACACACTGTAGAAATGTCTCTGTTTCAGACAGTGATGATTCTTTTTATTCAGGACTGGCAATATTTTTTGACAACAAACATATGACCAAAACTTTACTGGTAACAGAAAAAAGTAGATTTGCATAGGTGTACAATGATTAAAAAAAGAAATCTAAAAAAAAGCAATCTACTCTGTTTATGGCAGTTTGTTTCATGCATAAAAGAATATAGCTTGGTATCCAGGAGTCAGGTGAAGCAGGGTTCAAATCTTGAGACCACCACTTAGCTGTGTGACACATGGGCCAAGTTCCCAACCCTTCTCAACTTCATATTTTTCATAGGTAAAATAAGAGCTAAAACAGTCCCTAAAGAGGTGTAGAGTTACCATCCATACTGATTTGTCAGACAATGTAATCAAATATGTTCTTTTTTCCTACATAGATTGCAAATTTCCATTTTAATTTTTAAACATCTTATATTTTTTACACATATCCTTTCACTCTTTTAAAATGCTATACTGTACACAGCTCTATTTCCAGATATCCAGACGGTTGTGCTAATACTATTGATGATATAATCTATTTTTATCCCACTTAGTTGAAGTGCCACTCACATCACTTAATAAATTTGTATATCATGGAAACTGTTGCTGAATTATTTTCTGTGCTCTCATCCTAACCCAACACTGTCTTGATCTGTTTATAGTGACTTTATAGTTTTTTGTGATATCTGTTAAATTCTGCTTCTTTTGCCTATTGTCGCTTGCAAACTTTTCTTGCTGCTGCTGCTGCTGCTGCTGCTGCTAAGTCACTTCAGTCATGTCCGACTCTGTGTGACCCCATAGACGGCAGCCCACCAGGCTCCCCCATCCCTGGGATTCTCCAGGCAAGAATACTGGAGTGGGTTGCCATTTCCTTCTCCAATGCATGAAAGAGAAAAGTGAAAGTGAAGTCGCTCAGTCTGTCCGACTGTTAGCGACCCCATGGACTTCAGCCCACCAGGCTACTCTGTCCATTGGATTTTCCAGGCAAGAGTACTGGGGTGGGGTGCCATTGCCTTCCCCGAAACTTTTCTTGGTTATATTTAAAAATTTGTAATTTAATATAAATTGTAAAAAACTGTACATTTCTTACTCAGTTTAATCAGAAAATCTAATTTGCATTCCAATTTAAATGAAATAGAAGAATAAATGTATATTTATTTTCAAAATGGCTACTTAAGTTCTTAATAAATACTTGAGGTGTGGCTGGAGACATCATTTCTCTTTCTGTTATTGTCATTGATTTTCCACTTTAGTCTCAAATACATCCCATTTTCAGTTTTGCTTTCTTATGCTTGAACAAAGGAACCTTATTTCCTAGTTAACTTTCTATATAAACTTTTCTTCATTTTTGTTACTAAAATTTTGTTTATTTTATCTGTTTAACTTCATAATCATAAAGTCATTTTAAGATGTTAAGGGAAAACAAAGTTTGATGCAAGAAATGCCTGCATATATCCTCACATACATAAAGATATGAGAACTCAATAGACAATTCAATTAGGTTTGCTATAATATATATCCTTTAAAGGAAACTTAATTCATGGAAGATGAAAATTTTAATTGAAAATGGAATATATGAATCAAGAATATACTGGAAAGTTTGTCATCAGGGAAGAGTACAAATGACAAACCTACATTTACTGAAAACTTAATAATTGGAACAAAATAAAATGTAATGTGGGTTGTTAAATGATGAAATCAATTGGATAAGTATACTAGAATTTAGTTGATTTGCCTTTCCTTTTTATGCAGTTTTAAATTAAATTTCAAAGCATAAATAAAACCACATTTTCTAATAAACTTTCTATTGTTTACTAATTAGTATGCATGATCACCTGTTTCTGTGGTTTTACATCTCTCTATATATACTCACACAAACACACATATGCAGGCATAGCTGAAATGAAAGCTTTAAATTTCTAATAAATTTTCTACTTTAGCCTTGAAAATTGCTGTCTCATTTAAAGAAAGAAAATTTATGTCAGAAGAGGCAAATTCCCTGGACCTTTCTCCAGAAATGTGAATTCAGAATGTCTGGTGTTGGAACACAGGAATCTGAATTTAAGAACATATGGTGATTTAAATGATGATTGAGTGTAACCACACCTTGATAAATATCCCACTATTTCACTTCCTTGGTGAGTTCAGTTTTGCTTTTTTCTATCACTAGGTTTTAACTATGTAATAGGGATGATAAAGGGCCTCCCCTATGGCTCAGTGGTAAAGAACTCACCTGCCAATGCTGAGGACGCAAGGGACACGAGTTTGATCCCTGCGTCAGGAAAATCCCCTGGAGTAAAGGCAACTCACTCCAGTATCTTGCCTGGAAAATTCCATGGACAGAGGAGGTTAGTGGGCTTCCGTCCATGGGGTCATAAAGAGTTGGACAGGACTGAGCGACTGAGCACACACGTGCAGGGATGATGAAAGCATAAGTTTCCTCATTTCTGTAAAAGTTAAACAAGAAATAAAGTGCATAATTAGCACAGCAGCAAGTACACAGTATGTGCTCACTAAGGAATAGCTTCTATTTTAATTCATCATTTTTCACGATGGAAATGTTATTATTGGGCTTCCCCTGTGGTTCAGCTAGTAAAGAATCCATGCACAATGTGGAAGACCTGGATCCGATCCCTGGGTTGGGAAGATCCCCTGGAGATGGGAAAGGCTACCTACTCCAGTATTCTGGCCAAGAGAATTCCATGAACTGTATACTCCATGGGGTCGCAAAGAGTCAAGCATGACTGAACGACTTTCACTTTCATTTCCAATTTTAACATTACACCATCACGATCTATTTATGCATTCATTCCCCTTCCAATTGTAATTTCCTGAGGGAAGAGAATTTTTTTTTTTCTGTATTTGTACCTCTAGAATCTGGCTTGATGTTTGATATGTCACATGTGCTCAATACATTTGTGTTGAATGAATTTAAGTAGGCACACAGAAAATTGCCAGAATTAGTAGAAGATATAAAGTAGAAGGCAAATGGGATATGAAGGAACCAGGTGACAACTCGAGATAAAATGTGACGATGGATGCCCTGAGGCAATCCTGCTCTCATCTCTGCTCATAATCTGGTTCAGTCCATGTTTGTTCTCTCTGGGCTGGATCAGCATCCTCACCTGCTCACACAAGTGGACCCCATTCAACTCTGCAGCTTCATTTTGTTGTCTCTCCTCATCACCCTTACTCTCTATATTTGCTGTGATATAGATTTTGTGCCCCTCTGCGTGCCAATGCAAAAGACATGGGTTCTGTCCTTGGGTCTGGAAGATTTCCTGGGGAAGGAAACAGAAACCCACTCCACTGTCCTTGTCTGGGCAATCTCAAAGACAGAGGAACCTGGCAGGCTACAGTCCAGTGGGTTGCAAAAGGGTCGGACATGACTTGGCAATTAAAACAACTGAAATAATAGTCTTATTAGACAAATATAATACCATTATTCTTTAAACCAAGTGCCTGTTCAAAGCACTTTAATGGGAGATTTCTCTAATATAAGAATGGTACTAGGAATGTTTCTTTAATTTTATTTCTTAGTTTATTTTTCCCCAGAGTATCCACTATGATACTTTCTTAGGGCACAAATATAACTGAAACATTTATTAAAATGCATAAAAATGATAAGAACAGTTATTTACACAATACTAAATTTTGTCAGCTATAGGGAAATATTGTGTACTTCATCCATAAGCCCCATTTTAAGAAAAATACTTAAAATCTTAAAGATGGGGAAACAGTGGAAACAGTGTCAGACTTTATTTTTGGGGCTCCAAAATCACTGCAGATGGTGACTGCAGCCATGAAATTAAAAGACGCTTACTCCTTGGAGGAAAAGCTATGACCAACCTGGATAGTATATTCAAAAGCAGAGACATTACTTTGCCAACTAAGGTCCGCCTAGTCAGGCTATGGTTTTTCCTGTGGTCATGTATGGATGTGANTAGTGGACTATCAGACTGTCCAGGAAGCTGTCAAGATAAAGCAGGCCTCTGTTAAATCCATATTGTAAAAGACAGCTTTCTATCATTGTCCATTCTAATCCACAATCATGCAATCACCCATGGGCAAATTATGGATCGCTCTACTACATTCTAAGAGGAGGATATGGCAATCCACTCCAGTACTCTTGCCTGGAGAAGCCCATGGACGGAGGAGCCCGGTGGGCTACACAGTCCATGGAGTCACAAAGAGTCAGACACAACTGAGGTAACTCAGCACCCATGCTACTGCATTCTGAAGCTTGAGTTTTACCATTGCTTCACTATTATCATCAATTTGTAAAACACTTTCTTTACAAATTGTTTGTTTGTATTTTCTTAAGAATGTATGTTTCTTTTAAGTTGTTGTTCAGTTACCCATTCATGTCTAACACTGCGACCCCATGGGCTGCAGCACGTCAGGCCTCTCTATCCCTCACCACTTCCGAAGTTTGTCCAAGTTCATGTCCATTGCATTGGTGATGCCATCCAGCATCTCATCCTCTAACGCCTTCTTCTCCTTCTTCCCTCAATCTTTCCTAGCATCAGGGACTTTTCCAATGAGTCAGCTGATTGCACCAGGTGACCAAAACACTTCAGCTTCAGCATCAGTCATTCCAAAGAGTATTCATGGCTGATTTCCTTTAAGATTGGCTGGTTTGATCTCCTTGCTGTTCAAGGGACTCTCAGGAGTCTTCTCTAAACCACAATTTAAAGGCATCAATTCTTTGGTGTTCTTCCTTCTTTGCAGTCCAACTCTCACAATCATACATGACCACGGGGGAGACCCTGACCCCCTTTTTTTCAAATCCCATAGATGTATATGTAAATTTTAGTTCTGATGAACCCTATGCACAAGTCCATAGGCAATTTATTCTAATTCCAATTGAGTTGTTGATCAAAAGAAGAATAATTATAGTGGCTAAATAACAAGCAATGACAGTACATTCCCATCGTGTGCATCACTACCAAAGCCAAGTATGTTGGAACCATCTCTGTTCCACATCATCACAGGTTCTCTGCACATCAAGGTGTGCAATCTTGACAATGGCAGAAGCACAGAGGGTATGTGAACACCAGACAACTCAGAATTTAATACAACAAAGCTCTGAAACATAGACAGACATGATACACTGATGGCTCCAGAAGGGTCGACATGGTCTTTTTCGGTGTCTGCCAACAAGGACTTTGGCCCTCTGGATGCCCACAAGGCTCTGGGCCTTTGGACAGCAACCTGGTGCTGGATTTGGCCCTTGCCGCAGAAGCCGCCCGCCTGGGCCTGTGTACAGGCTCTTGCGTGTGTGTCAGGCTGACCCGACCAGGGATACCACCTCTGGTCTCTGGCTAAGCTGAGGGTTGGCAGTGCGAGGCAGTGCGGTTTTTCCACCCTGCTCGTTCCGCACCGCAGGCACCCATTGGTGGCTGGGATGACCCCCACCCTGTGAGGCTCCATGTGTCAGGTGTTCTCTCGGGTGTCCTCAGCCGCTCTCACCTAGAGAAGGAGGGGGAGAGATTGCTGGTGGCTCAGACAGTAGAGAATCCACCTACAGTGGGGAAGACCTGGTTTAGATCCCTGGGTTGGGAAGACCACCCCCCCCGGGAGGAGGGCATAACAATTCACTCCAGTATTCTTGCTTGGAGAATCCCCATGGATAGAGGGCCCTGGCAGCTGGCTACAAGTCCACGGGGTCACAGAGTTGGCTAGGACTGAGCAACTAAGCACACACACACTAAAGGGCCTAGTCTTCAAATGAAGAGGATCAGTGAGCAGACCAGACTCAAAACACAAAGGTGTGTATCTAGGCACATGATTGCTTGCTTCCAAGCACTCCCTGGAGGGCTTTTGTAGGTGATTCAATCTTTTCAACTTAGCAACACCGCTGGCTCTTTAGATTCCCATCCCAGCACATCTTCTTCTCCAAAGGTAAGCTCTTTCCCTTTCCCTGTCTTGTTGAGCAAAGATATTTACAGTCATGTGGAGTAAATGTAGAAGCTGTCTCTTATACACATCTAGATGTGTATAAGAGACAGGGCTTATACTCTCTCTATATAATTATACTCTAAATGATGGATTTAAATTACTGGAACTTTCCAAAGAAAGTAAATCACTCTCAAGTGTATATTATATGTTAGGGATATAAGGTTTAATACATAAAAATGATTTATTAAAATTCTCATCTTCCCCACCATGATGACACATGCTGGAGGGAGGAAATCTTTAAATGTAGCAACTATTCAATCTCTCCCTCAAAAAACATTTTTCAGTTTATCGTTATATGTATATTTTTGTTGTCATTTTTTTCACTTTATTTCAAAAGAGACTACTTGGTGTCACTATTTAGTCAGCAAGAATTTTCTTAATGTATATCTTTAGAAGTTATGATAAAATAAGGTGCTGAACATATGCACATCAGTTTTCCTGGCAGATCAGCTTCTAAACTAGCTCCCAGGTGTTAACATAAACAGAGTTGATGTGGGCATCATATTGGCAACACTGTGATACAAAGTGGTGGCAGTGAAACTGCATAACAGATGCAGAAAGCAAGATAAGCAGCTCAGAATTGTAGGTAAATATTACCTCCAGATGATGTGAGAACGATTAAATTACAGACAGAGCAAAGCTAAGTTTATAGCAGGATTCATTCATTTAATACACATTTATTGAATCACTACTATGAGTTAGGTGTGATTATGGGTACTCATCAATCAAATTTAAAATCTCATGATCTCTGTTCTCAACAGAGCTGGGGATAGAGTGACCAACTCATGCCAGTTTTAAAAGTTATCTCCAAGTTAACAGAGTCCAAAATGGTAAGAAAAATTATCAACAGTTCCACAGGGAATTCTCTAGGTCCTGGCTCGCGTCTCTCGGACCTGTGTGTTCTAGTCCTTAGAGAAACATAATCCTATATTGACTTCTAGTTCAAATTATACACAGCATCCTTTAGGAGAATATTCTGAATTTTATAGAGAATAAAGTTATAGAGTGAAAAAGAATGTGTTCAATCACTACACTTCTCTACAGTTGATCTGATGGTTTTGATTCTCAATTGCCAAAAACAATTGTTTTGAAGACACATGTAACCTTTAAACCGTTGGCTTGTCTTTCTTAGATACTTACTATACACAGTTACAATGCCACAAGATTATTCCTGTGCTCATATATAATACAAAGAAGTATCTCTGGTAACTTTTCTTCATAGCCCTTGTAGAGTAGAGGTACAAGGCCAGATATATGGGCTTAGATTCCAGAGGAGTACCTAAGGTCTTTGCAGAACTTCCCATCCACAGTGAATGTACCTGTATCTTGTTAGTTTTCACCCTTTTTTCTTATCCTCTACTGCTAAAACATCTCTCCATTTATTCCTTCTTTAAAAAGAATATTAATTGAATATTAATTCCCTGATGGCTCAGTGGGTAAATAATCTGTCTGCAATGCAAGAGACACAGGAGATGCAAGTTTGACCCTTGGTTCAGGAAGATTCCCTGGAGAAGGAAATGGCAACCCACTCCAGTATTCCTGCCATGGACAGAAGAGCCTGGCAGGCTACAGTTCAAAGGGTCATAAAGAATTGGCCATGACTAAGCACATAGACACAATTAAATATTATTGGTCCACTTTATGCTAATAATCATAAGTTTTCTACATATATCCAATTATATTTTAGGGCCTTTTCTCCAACTTTACTGACAGCAGGGAACTTTTGGTGAAATATTGCCACCTTGGAAGCATATATATTTAATACTATATGTCTGCTGTTAACTTTAGTTAACTAGCTGTAAGGACACATTTCATCATTACAGTGTCATCTAGTGGACTATCAGACTGTCCAGGAAGCTGTCAAGATAAAGCAGGCCTCTGTTAAATCCATATTGTAAAAGACAGCTTTCTATCATTGTCCATTCTAATCCACAATCATGCAATCACCCATGGGCAAATTATGGATCGCTCTACTACATTCTAAGAGGAGGATATGGCAATCCACTCCAGTACTCTTGCCTGGAGAAGCCCATGGACGGAGGAGCCCGGTGGGCTACACAGTCCATGGAGTCACAAAGAGTCAGACACAACTGAGGTAACTCAGCACCCATGCTACTGCATTCTGAAGCTTGAGTTTTACCATTGCTTCACTATTATCATCAATTTGTAAAACACTTTCTTTACAAATTGTTTGTTTGTATTTTCTTAAGAATGTATGTTTCTTTTAAGTTGTTGTTCAGTTACCCATTCATGTCTAACACTGCGACCCCATGGGCTGCAGCACGTCAGGCCTCTCTATCCCTCACCACTTCCGAAGTTTGTCCAAGTTCATGTCCATTGCATTGGTGATGCCATCCAGCATCTCATCCTCTAACGCCTTCTTCTCCTTCTTCCCTCAATCTTTCCTAGCATCAGGGACTTTTCCAATGAGTCAGCTGATTGCACCAGGTGACCAAAACACTTCAGCTTCAGCATCAGTCATTCCAAAGAGTATTCATGGCTGATTTCCTTTAAGATTGGCTGGTTTGATCTCCTTGCTGTTCAAGGGACTCTCAGGAGTCTTCTCTAAACCACAATTTAAAGGCATCAATTCTTTGGTGTTCTTCCTTCTTTGCAGTCCAACTCTCACAATCATACATGACCACGGGGGAGACCCTGACCCCCTTTTTTTCAAATCCCATAGATGTATATGTAAATTTTAGTTCTGATGAACCCTATGCACAAGTCCATAGGCAATTTATTCTAATTCCAATTGAGTTGTTGATCAAAAGAAGAATAATTATAGTGGCTAAATAACAAGCAATGACAGTACATTCCCATCGTGTGCATCACTACCAAAGCCAAGTATGTTGGAACCATCTCTGTTCCACATCATCACAGGTTCTCTGCACATCAAGGTGTGCAATCTTGACAATGGCAGAAGCACAGAGGGTATGTGAACACCAGACAACTCAGAATTTAATACAACAAAGCTCTGAAACATAGACAGACATGATACACTGATGGCTCCAGAAGGGTCGACATGGTCTTTTTCGGTGTCTGCCAACAAGGACTTTGGCCCTCTGGATGCCCACAAGGCTCTGGGCCTTTGGACAGCAACCTGGTGCTGGATTTGGCCCTTGCCGCAGAAGCCGCCCGCCTGGGCCTGTGTACAGGCTCTTGTGTGTGTGTCAGGCTGACCCGACCAGGGATACCACCTCTGGTCTCTGGCTAAGCTGAGGGTTGGCAGTGCGAGGCAGTGCGGTTTTTCCACCCTGCTCGTTCCGCACCGCAGGCACCCATTGGTGGCTGGGATGACCCCCACCCTGTGAGGCTCCATGTGTCAGGTGTTCTCTCGGGTGTCCTCAGCCGCTCTCACCTAGAGAAGGAGGGGGAGAGATTGCTGGTGGCTCAGACAGTAGAGAATCCACCTACAGTGGGGAAGACCTGGTTTAGATCCCTGGGTTGGGAAGACCACCCCCCCGGGAGGAGGGCATAACAATTCACTCCAGTATTCTTGCTTGGAGAATCCCCATGGATAGAGGGCCCTGGCAGCTGGCTACAAGTCCACGGGGTCACAGAGTTGGCTAGGACTGAGCAACTAAGCACACACACACTAAAGGGCCTAGTCTTCAAATGAAGAGGATCAGTGAGCAGACCAGACTCAAAACACAAAGGTGTGTATCTAGGCACATGATTGCTTGCTTCCAAGCACTCCCTGGAGGGCTTTTGTAGGTGATTCAATCTTTTCAACTTAGCAACACCGCTGGCTCTTTAGATTCCCATCCCAGCACATCTTCTTCTCCAAAGGTAAGCTCTTTCCCTTTCCCTGTCTTGTTGAGCAAAGATATTTACAGTCATGTGGAGTAAATGTAGAAGAGAATGTATTAGGAAAATATGTACCATCGGGAAAGCAGCCTTGTGATAACCAGCACTCCAGTTCTTGTTTTCAAACACAGCAGCAGGTCTCCGAGATGTTTGCCTGTAATGGACAAACCATGGGAAGTCTTCCTGGGTGGAGGGACTATTTTGATACTCCACAGACTTGTCTGGTGACAAGGAACACCTGAAAGACTATAAATGTTTCTGGCTGAGGAACTGGCCTTGTTTGAAAGATGGAGCCTCTGAGATCAGCTACTGCAATCTATCAGTGTTTCCTGGAACTAACTCACATCTGTCAAGCCAGATTTTAGCTCAGATTCCTGAAAGGAAGAGAAAGCAAGTCTCTACTGACATACATACTTGTTTTTCCTAGCCATTCTAGTTCATCTACCTAATTTTCCATTTGTTAAGGGAGGGAATAGGGAAAGGAGTGTCATCAGTATATTCTCTCTGGCAATCTTCTCTATCAACTTCCTTTGATTCTCAAGACCCTAATTAGATTTTTTAAAAAACATGACCTACAATAGTTTCTTTTTAATTGCATTCTGCTCTAGACAACATTTAAAAGGGCTAGAGTTTCTGGAAATGAGGAAAGCATGAAGATAAATATGTCAAGATTTTATCTTGCTATTTCTATTTCACAAGGTTTTTCTTGAGAATTAAGTGAGATAAAGTATGTAAAGCATTCATCCTAATGCTTGTTAAGAACAAAATAAGGATTTGATTTATTGAGCTTCATGTAGATAGCTATTAGTAACAAGTTAAGTTTGTTACAAAATGTCCTTTATATGCAATGACTATAATAGCATGTTTCAGGCTCATTTCAATATAGTGATTTGCTAATAACAAGTTCTTTAAATTCAACCGTTTCTAATTATCAAATACAACTGGCTTTGTCATTCAGCCTCTGTTGTTGTCTGTTGCTCAGCTGGTAAGTCGTGTCCAACTCTTTGCAACCCCACGGACTGCAACACGCTAGGCTTCCCTGTCCTTCACTTTCTCCAGAAGTTTGCTCAAACTCACATCCATCAAGTCGGTGATGCCATCCAACCAGCTCATCCTCTGTTGTCCCCTTCTCCTCCTGCCTTCAATCTTTCCCAGCATCAGGGTCTTTTCGAATGAGTCAGTTCTTCGCATCAGGTGGCCAAAGTATTGGAGCTTCAGCTTCAGCATCAATCTTCCAACGAATAGTCAGGGTTGATTCCGTTAGTACTGACTGGTTGTATCTCCCTGCTGTCAAAGGGACTCTTCCAAATTTGCTTTCAGGCTCTAATACTGCAATTTAATGTCACTGAAATTTATAGAATATATGGGATGCAATACATAAAAATTAACAAATGACTTACAACTGTGTATTAACAATAAGATGATAAGCAAAGTAAACCAAAATCTAATTTAGTAATAATACTTCTAATAATAATCTATTGGTTTTTAAGGATTACAAATAAGATATATTCAATATTCTTTAAAAGATCCTAAATATTAAGAATATTTAGTTTCATTTCTTGGGAAAGGAAAGTAAAGGTAGGAGAAAATAAATAAATGGCCCAAATGCCACATACATAATAAGTAAGAAGGGCAAGACCCGCGTCCAGATATACTCTAACTTAATCATTCTCTAACTTAATCATTCTCTAACTTAATCATTCTCTAACTTAATCTCTCACTATTAGACCAAACTGTCTGACAAACATTTCCTATTTTCCCAGAACTAGTAGCTTAGAGAAAAATTTCACTGGCTATATTTACAATGTACTTATATTCTGATAGTTATTTATTGTGAAATTCTTTATCCTTATAGTTATTCTAATGGAAAAAATAAACTGGGATGAAAATGCCATGGGAATACTGAGGGATATTTATCTTAATTATTTCTTAACTCCTTTGGCAACAAATAAACAAGATCTTTCTCATCTGAACTATGCATTTAGAATCAGGTTAAGATTAATAAACAATAAAATGATGCCTGAATCTTAAGGGAAATTAATGAAGCTCCCTAATCATCCAATCTATTATTCAGTTCCTATAAGGCATGATGAAATTTGAGTCAAGTTTAATTTCCATTGACTACCAATATAGTGATATACTTGGTTATTATTCTATTTTTCCTTTTAACACTATCAATCCAGGTATGTTAAATGGCACAGAATTTTCACACTGAATAAATCTTGCATTCAAAAACTTATTTTAGTCTTTACGTTAATAAGTAAGCCACAGAACACCTGTGAGGTTACTAAGAATAAATGCTTGGCAAAAGGATTACTGTAACAGTTTTTCATTGCATATAACACAATACTGTCACTTCATGTATTGAACAGATAGAAATAAATGCCTGAGGACATGGTCTATGTGTGTTGGTATCTAGGAGGAAGTAATCTTTATTTCAGCCAAATTGACATTATCACACACACATTAAACTATCCACATTTGTCTCTTGCTACATTAAATTCCTATCCTGGGTGCTTCACTCTAAGCTTTAAAGACAGTCTTCTGATCTAGCATATTAAATAATTAGATCAACAGGTATATATTTAAATAAAAATGTATACATACTTATATACATGCATTATACACAGTATATACACATATTCATTTGATCCATTGAATTCCAAAGCCCCAATTCTAACATTTCATCATTGTGATGTTATTCATTTACAAAACACTCACAAACATGCAAATCATAGGACTGACCATTGTTTGTTTTGTTTAACATAAGAAAACAAAAGCTTCCCAAGGGCTTCATAGTCCCTTTGAGAATACTAAAGATTGCATATGAATCTTAATTCTGTCATATTCTATGTACATATTAACATACACACTCATACATAGTACATTAAACATGCACTCATGTTTCCACTTGAGGGTTCAAGGTATCCAAAATACACTTTATCGGTCAAGGTTCTTCAGAGAAACAGAACCAATAGGCTGGATGGATTAATGGATGGATAGATAGATAGATCTAAAAAGAGATTCTATTTTATTGGCTCATGCAATTATGGAAGTTAAGAAGTCCTACAACCTGCCATCTGTAAGATAAAGACCCAGGAAAGCTGGTAGTGTGATTTGAAGGTCTGAAAACCTGAGAGCTGAGGATTCCAGTCCAAGTCTAAAGGCCTGAGAATCAGCATAGAGCACAGGAGAAAATCAATGTTCTGGTTCAGCTAGTCAGGCAGAGAGAAAATTTAGCAGTATTGTACGTCTTCATTCTGTTCAGGCCTTCAGTGACTGGATGGTGCCCACCATCTGCCTTACTCAGTTTACTCATTCAGCTAATCTCTTTTTTGCAAACACCCTCACAAACACACCCAGAAATGTTTAACCAGATAGGTGGACATCTTGTGTACCAGTAAATTTGACCCAGAAAATTCACACACCAAACTCTAGTTCCCCTATTAGTAAAATAAATATGGCAACAATAGCAATGTAATATGTAACAAGGGTAACTATATACACTGGGAACACCAAAGTACTTGTGAACTACTCTAACTCTTACATTAATTTCACAGATGCTTGAAACTAGGAAAGTGAGGTCGTTCAGTCCTGTCCGACTCTTTGTGACCCTATGGACTGTAACCTACCAGGCTTCTCAGTTCATGGGATTTTCCAGGCAAGAGTACTGGAGTGGGTTGCCATTTCCTTCTCCAGGGGATCTTCCTGACCCAGGGGTCAAACCCGGGTCTCCCGCATTGCAGGCAGGCGCTTTACCCTCTGAGCCACCAGGGAAGCCCTGAAACTAGGAAAGTACATGTAAAAAATGCTTCAGTGGCAGATCAATAGAGAAAAGTCATTTCAGTAGCAAAGTTGAATTTTTGTTCTACCAATTTGAATGGGAAATATAAGTAAGCACATGTGCCTAGTTTATCATTATGATATTTATTTTTCCTTTAAGAACATCAATTCCTAAAACTTGCAGTGTTATCCTTAGATAAAATGAATAATTACTGGTTATATTTGTGGCTCAGCTGGTAAAGAATCCACCTGCAATGCAGGAGACCTCGGTTCAATCCCTGGGTCGGGAAGATCCCCTGCAGAGGGGAAAGGCTACCCACTTCAGTATTCTGACCTAGAGAATTCCACGGACTCTATAGTCCATGGGGTCGCAAAGAGTCAGACACGACTGAGCAACTTTCACTTTCACACAGAAAATAAAAATATCATGTTATTTAAAGGTAGCTGTAGGACATTCTGAGTCATTACATCTAACTCTGTATGATATACATACAGGAAATTCTAGGCACTCTGTGATGACCATGGCAGCTTCACATGGGGATATAGCTATGTGCACAAAGCCAACAGGACCCATTTTTGACCTCTGGTGAACATTACCGATTGCCCCTTTATTTCAGAGTTTTCATTTTTAGATGAGGGAATGTAGAATATATACCCCAAATCCTCACCATTAATGGAATTTGGGACTTTGTTTATGGATTGATTCTCATTCTTGGCAAATTCTGCACTTACTATTGGACAAAAAGGGATCCTGCGGTCTTAGCATCAATATTAGTGAAGAAAGTGAAAGTGGCTCAGTCATGACCAATTCTTTGTGACCCCATGGACTATACAGTCCATGGAATTCTCCAGGCCAGAATACTGGAGTGGGTAGC
>SJYX01013200.1:144598-172290 GCA_006410675.1 Oreotragus oreotragus
TGCAAACTAGTACAGCCACTATGGAGAACAGTGTGGAGATTCCTTTAAAAACTGGAAATAGAACTGCCCTATGACCCAGCAATCCTACTGCTGGGCATACACACTGAGGAAACCAGAATTGAAAAAGACACGTGTACCCCAATGTTCATTGCAACACTGTTTATAATAGCCAGGACATGGAAACAACCTAGATGTCCATCAGCAGATGAATGGATAAGAAAGCTGTGGTACATATACACTATGGAGTATTACTCAGCCATTAAAAAGAATACATTTGAACCAGTTCTAATGAGATGGATGAAACTGGAGCCTATTATACAGAGTGAAGTAAGCCAGAAAGAAAAACACCAATACAGTATACTAACACATATATATGGAATTTAGAAAGATGGTAACGATAACCCTATATGTGAGACAGCAAAAGAGACACAGATGTAAAGAACAGACTTTTGGACTCTGTGAGAGAGGGAGAGGGTAGGATGATTTGGGAGAATGGCATTGAAACATGTACACTATCATGTAAGAAATGAATCACCAGTCTATGTTTGATACAAGATACAGGATGCTTGGGGCTGGTGCACTGGGATGACCCAGAGAGATGGTATGGGGAGGATGGTGGGAGGGGGGTTCAGGGTTGCGAACTCATGTACACCTGTGGTGGATTCATGTCTATGTATGGCAAAACCAATGCAGTATTGTAAAGTAAAAAAATAAAATTTAAATTTAAAAAATCTAACAATATAAGGGGCTTTTAAGGGTAGCTGCATTTGCACCAAAACATCCTCAAACTATACATTCCTAATAAGAGGTGGAATGATGAAAGTGGATGTCATGTAGACTAATTCCCTCATTTTAAGCCCAGTGTCCTGTGTTAGGATTTCATGTTACCAGAGTTGCTTTCTCATGAAAAAGTAGATCAGTGATTCTGTGCAGGTCGTATGTCTTCTAAGAGAGACCACAGTGTCTCTGATGAGTCCTTGATAGACTATTGCAAGGCTGATGTGATTACAAAAATGTATAGCTTAACCAGACAAAATGAGGTGTTTTAGCAAAAAAGAAATACTGATTTCCAACGACATTTCGACATCTACAATGCGAAGCTAGCTAGAAAAAAAAAGAAGTATATTGTGTTTTATGACAACAAATCACTGCATTTCTGAGTCTAATTGTGACCATGATATGCTCCTTTCATACAAATTCCTTGCATGACAGTTTTGAGGAAACACATAAGCAAATAAGATATTGTGTTAGATACAAATAGATGTGAGAGTTAATTTTAAATTTGTGAAGACTATATAAAATCAAGGCAACAATGATTTGAAGATTCAAACAATAAGATGTAAGTATGATATTATGTGGTCTATTAAGTTTTTCTAGGAAACACCTAGAATCCTAGCATCTTAGAAGTTAAAAGTCCGTGGATGCATCAATTTAGTTCAATCTTCTTTTGCTTTTATAGATGAGGAAACTGAGGGCAGAGAGATGAAATATCTTACTCAAGGTCATAAAGTGAGAGAACGAAGAGTCTATACCAAACTCTGGCATCCGTTCCTTAGTCTTAAATATTCTTTCTTTTACCCTACCTACAGCACATTTCTTAGTCTATTAAATGATTTTATTGTATAACTTAAAAGTAAACTAAATTTTTTTAAACAATAAAAAGCCCTTTGAATACATCTTGGCAAACAAGGTTGATTTTTTTAAATTGTTCTAACTATAAAATAATGAGAATCATTTCTTTCTCATTATCTTATTTTGAGGGCAGTTTCAAAACATTTGAATCAAGAGAAGGAATATATATTTATATGAAATCAAATATATTAATAAATGTAAATAAATTCATATGTAAATATATGTAATTACATACAATGCATATATACATAGATATAAATATATACATACACATGTATACAACATTCATGAATACTAAATTCATTTGGAAGATTATATTTCTGTATTTTCAAAAATCAGTTGTTCATTATTTTATGCTGTAATCATTGCCTATAAAATAATAAATAATGAGTCGGTGGTATATTCCAACAGAAAAATACAAGGCAAGGCAAATTAGGTTATTATTTACAAAGGGGAATTAAACAAAAAGAAAAGGAGGATAACTGATAAAATAAGAGATTCTCTTCCTGATCAACCACGTAAGAATCTCAAAACTTTTCAAATGAAACAATTCTTAAAGGTCTTAACTATGCTACAAATTATATTTCTAAAATTTTATGGCTATGAAAGGTGAGAACCCTCTTGCCAAAAATGAGGCAAAGTGAGGCATCTTTAGTGAATTGGTAAATCTCTTACCTGCAAAGCAATTTAGGAAACATGAATATTACATTTTTGCATTTTGTTTCACTATGTTATTTTGATATATTTTATTTTAATGTCAGCTCTGATTCCTTCTTTATATTCCAGTGAGATCCATGGTTTCCTTATTAGAGAATCATAAGCTTTGTTACTGTCCTGTCTTTGAAAAATGGAAGAAGAAATACTTTCAACTGGAAACTCTCAACAGAAAAGAGTATGAAAAAAAAAAAAAAAACATATACGTGTATTGTGTATCACAGGGATTACATCAGGAAAAATTTATTTGTTAAACTATATAGGTTATTCAGGTGGGGAAATACAACTATCTTAATGTGAAAACCAAATTTCCAACAGGTAAGTGAAAAAAATAAATTAACCTTTACAGTTTTGTGTCCTAAAGTTATATAAAGATGACAACATAATATTCAGATAGCATTAACACAAAAGTAATGTATCCCTCCATGAAAAATGANACTATCTTAATGTGAAAACCAAATTTCCAACAGGTAAGTGAAAAAAATAAATTAACCTTTACAGTTTTGTGTCCTAAAGTTATATAAAGATGACAACATAATATTCAGATAGCATTAACACAAAAGTAATGTATCCCTCCATGAAAAATGAACATAACTGAGAAGTGCTGTGAGGAGGGCGAAAAACTGTCAAATATCCAGTGACACTGCCTGTTGACGTTCTCCTCAATCCAATTCATTTTGCATGGTCTCTCAGTTTTAATGTGCAGAACATTCACATTTGCTGGCCTGGTGCTTTTCAATTACATCTCTTGGTTGGCCTAATACTAAATGTGCCACAGGGTGACAGGCAGAGCAAGATGAAAAAAATTCCTATTCTGTCTCTCTTTTCCTGACCTGCCATGCCTCATGCCCATCCCCCCACCCCGACCCTATTTTAGGCTAGTATGATCACAATCCTTGTGGTGTATTGCCCTGAAATTTCTTCACAAATACCCCTGTCCCTAAATTGCTCTCCACTGAAGAAAGGTATACACCCCCTATTCCCCAAGTGACTAACAGATCCTTAATCCTCAGAATATGACCAGTACCAGGAAAACAGTATGTTGCCAAATGACTGGTGCACTGCATATAACACCAGTATGAAAAGCAACACACTGAATTCAGAGGACCCAGTTTTTTCAAGAGAGACTAAATGAATTATACATACCAGTTAGTCATACTGTTCATTGATTTTTATTTTAAAAAATTAAATAGGTACTTTCACATCTGACCTTTAAATCAACGAGCCTATAACTTCCGGTCATGAATTTCTTTCTCTTGAGGAAAAAAAATTATGATACATAAAAGTTGTCATCAAGAATACTATAGATATTATCAACTGCTCTACCAATGTAATCAATTATTTTTCTATTTATTTTTATGTAAGAAATTAAAGCACACATGTTGCTATGGATGTAGCCCATGTTAACTAGAAATCAAAAGACTAAACAGATTTATCTCACCTTCAGTACTGGCCCTAATATCAACACATAGAAGAATTTAAATTTTATGCTTTACCAATGTAATCAATTATTTTTCTATTTATTTTTATGTAAGAAATTAAAGCACACATGTTGCTATGGATGTAGCCCATGTTAACTAGAAATCAAAAGACTAAACAGATTTATCTCACCTTCAGTACTGGCCCTAATATCAACACATAGAAGAATTTAAATTTTATGCTTTACAAAGCTTTGTTCTTTTTCTTGAACAGAGCAATTCAAACAATTCAAGTTAAGCTTAGTTTTTGAAGCAAAATTTTAAAATTGCTTTCTTGCCTATAAACTATTCAAGTGTTCAGTCTTAAGGCATGATATTTTTTCTTATTTCCCTGGGGATCTCCAATGATCCCATTAATTAATTGGAACTCTTTATATTAGAAATTGGACTTCCCTGGTGGCTCAGATGGTAAAGAATCTGCCTGCAATGCAGGAGGCCTGGGTTCAATCGCTGGGTCAGGAAGATCCCCGAATTCTTGTCTGGAAAGTACTCTTGTAGGGAAAATCCAATGGACAGAGGAGCTGGCGGGTTACAGTGCGTGGGGTATCATCAAAGAGTGGAACATAACTCACACAATAACAACATATTAAAAATTAAGGGATAGTTCTTCCTTTCTAAACAAGATCACATAAATCCCAGACTCTCTGACTTCTAGTAAAATTATATAGGGGGACTCTATACCAAACAATGGTTAGGATTTTTAGGTTATAGACTATGTATGCTCAGCCCCTCAATCATGACGAATTCTTGTCTGGAAAGTACTCTTGTAGGGAAAATCCAATGGACAGAGGAGCTGGCGGGTTACAGTGTGTGGGGTATCATCAAAGAGTGGAACACAACTCACACAATAACAACATATTAGAAATTAGGGGATAGTTCTTCCTTTCTAAACAAGATTACATAAATCCCAGACTCTCTGACTTCTAGTAAAATTATATAGGCGGACTCTATACCAAACAATGGTTAGGATTTTTAGGTTATAGACTATGTATGCTCAGCCCCTCAATCATGTCCAACTTTATGTGATCCCATGGACTGTAGCCCACCAGGCTCCTCTCTCCATGGAATTTCCCAGACAAGAATATTGGAGCAGGTTGCCATTTTCTACTCCAGGGGATCTTCCAGACCCAGACTCAGGGACCCAGGGATGGGACCCATGTCTCTTGATTCTCCTGGACCAGTGGATTCTTTACCATTCTGCCACCTGGGAAGCCCAATAGTCTTGCTTTGTACTAAGATTTATAGCTTTATGAGAGTAGATCTCATAAAAGTGTTCCAGCTGCAACTGGGACCCTTTTGTCCCTGGTCCCCTCCTGATGCGGACCACTGGCCAGAGTGCCCCGACCGGTAAAGAACAAGATACTTTATTGACCTCTCTCCCCTTCCCTCTCTCTTTCCTCTCCTTAACCCTTACTATCCTTCCCTGTTTTTCTAGTCCCCCGGTCCTGGACACAGGAATCTGGTTGAAGGGCCCTCTGCCTGAGCTGAGGATTGGAGACTCATCACCTCCTCTTGGCAGAGAACTCAAATTCTGGTTCTGATCTGGTCTGATTTTTGGTAGGGCTGAGTTCCAGTCCTCCTTTCTCTGGAGGCCCAGGGAAAATCCCAAATGCCTGGGTATCTGTAGGTGGCAGGAGACATCTATAAGGCCATCTCTTTCCCCACCACCGCCCGCCTCCTCCCCGTTCTTTCAACNGGAGACTCATCACCTCCTCTTGGCAGAGAACTCAAATTCTGGTTCTGATCTGGTCTGATTTTTGGTAGGGCTGAGTTCCAGTCCTCCTTTCTCTGGAGGCCCAGGGAAAATCCCAAATGCCTGGGTATCTGTAGGTGGCAGGAGACATCTATAAGGCCATCTCTTTCCCCACCACCGCCCGCCTCCTCCCCGTTCTTTCAACCTGGCTTCCTTTCCTTCTTTGAAATCTTTGATGTTAGTAATGTCTCCTGCATGAAAGATGTCTGTAACATCAATTCCCATCCCAAGGGTGGATGATGTCCAAACCCCTTATGATGTGAGCTTGGTAGTTACTAGTCTAAACTCTCAGACACCATGAAAATCAGATTGTGCAGCTTGAAGCATGGCTTCACTTAATAATTAATATTACAATGAAATATTTTGCTTAACACCTTAACAAACTGAACTGCATGAGACCTTAATGGCTTCCCTGGTGACTCAGAAGGTAAAGAGATCGTTGCAAGAGATCTGGGTTTGATCCCTGGATCGGGAAGATCCCTTGGCAAAGGGAATGGCTACCCATTACAGTATTTTTGCCTGGAGAATTCCATGGACAGTGGAGATTGGTGGGCTATAGTACATGGGGTTGCAAAGAGCTGGACGCAACTGAGATTAACACTTTCATTTTCATGAGGCCTTAATGAGGTGAAATGTATCCAGTGACTTTGAACTCTGGTCTTTAGCGCTTTTAAGTACTAAAATAATTTGCATATTGTCTTCTCAGCCCATGAAAGAGAGAATTCCATGGACAGTGGAGATTGGTGGGCTATAGTACATGGGGTTGCAAAGAGCTGGACGCAACTGAGATTAACACTTTCATTTTCATGAGGCCTTAATGAGGTGAAATGTATCCAGTGACTTTGAACTCTGGTCTTTAGCGCTTTTAAGTACTAAAATAATTTGCATATTGTCTTCTCAGCCCATGAAAGTGAAAGTCACTCAGTCATGTCCAACTCTTTGTGACCCTATGGACTATACAGTCCATGGAATTCTCCAGGGCAGAATACTATAGTGCATAGCCTTTCCCTTCTCCATGGGATCTTCCCAACCCAGGGATCAAACCCAGGTCTCCTGCATTGCAGGTGGATTCTTTACCAGCTGAGCCACAAGTGAGGGAGGCCCACGAGTAGTGGAGTGATTAGCCTGTCCCTTCTCTAGCAGGTTTTCCTGACCCAGGAATTGAACTGGGGTCTCCTGCATTGCAGGCAGATTCTTTACCTACTGATCTATCAGGAAAGCCCTCATCAGCCCATATCTGGATAATTTATTGAGTAACAGGATATAATTTTAGATTTCTCTGGAAAATTGTCGACTTAATCCTTGAGAGAATGCCAGTGGGGTTGCTATCTGTGGCGGTGATCTCCCATTCAGAGGTGTGGACGGTGTCTCTCTCTTTGGTCATGTGCTCTGTGACTGTTTGATTAATAGAAAAGAGCTTAAGTGACACTGTGCCAGCTCCTCACTCCAAGGACTCAAAAAGCTGGTAGCTCCTGTTACCTGTCTTTTGGGCTAGGAGTGACTCTTCGCGCCCAGCCACCATCCTCTGAGGAAGCTGACAAGTCCCAGGGGAGAGGGCAGGTGCACATGTTCTAGCTTACAATCCCAGATGAGGTCCTGGCCAACAGCCGGCATCAACCCCCGGACTTATGAGTGAGAGACTTCAGATGATTCCAGCACTGAGTCACTCTAACCTTTCAGCCACCAAGCTGGCAGTTCACGAGCTCTCTCCAAACTGCAGATTCATGAGCAACATGAATAATTGTTGTTTTCGTCCAGTGACTTTGGGATAGTTTGTTCCACAGCAATAGAAAATCAGAGCACTACTCCAGAATCTTGATGGCTGTGAAAATCTCTCTTGGCATAGCTCCTGTTTGAGGATTTTGGAATTTTGACTGAGAAAAATTTTGCTCTATGTCTTTCAGGATACAAACTGAAAGAGGCTGTAAATTTCTTTTTAGATTAAAAAATTTAAAGTTTGGTTAATTGAAGCCTTTTGTGAATTAACATACTTAAGATGGGCTTCCCAGGTGTTGCTAATGGTAAAGAATCTGCCTGCCAATGCAGGAGACTCAAGAGATGAGGGTTCCATTCCTGGGTCATGAAGATCCCCTGCAGGAGGAAGTGACTACCCACTCCAGTATTCTTGCCAGGAAAATTCCATGGACAGAGAAGCCTAGCAGGCTATAGTCCAAGGGGCTCCAAAGAGTCAGACATAACTGAGTGACGTACTTAAGGTAAACTGAGTGTGAAAATATCTAAAATGCTTTTCGTGACCATTGAGCTGACCTGAAGAGAATCTAAGGATTTTTAACAATACAGATTTTCAGCCACCCTACAACCATCCTCCTCTTTCTTTCCCATAAAGAAAACTTTCATTCACTCATCACTGCCCTGCACACCCACCTTGGCCTTAGTGCCTACCCTGTTGTTTTAGACAGGCTGCTGCTTTGCCAACCTTCTGGTTTTCTTCAGATTCCATCACCGTTATTTCCTATCTTCCTTCACATCCCACCTCTAAAACGTATGCTTGTCTTGTATGCATGTAGCTCTGTCTGCTTTGTTAGTTTCCAGTCAGTACTCATTTCTGGCTTGATGCCAAAGTTGATTAGGTGAAATCATTTAATTTAGCAAAGATTGTTAATTATTAGGAAGACAAAGGCTTTACTAGAATCTTGCCATTTCCTCCTCCAGGGGACCTTCGCAACACCTTTTCTGTGTTTACTTTTTTCTGTTTGTCATTTTCTTGGACTTACAGAAATCAAAAATATTAAAATCAGGGCCTAATTAATGAAAGCAGATAGAATCATCAAGGTATATTTGTTATGACAAGTTCTAACCTCCTTCGTACAGAAAATTCTAAAAAATGAAAGGAAACCAGTAAACATTTCAGTTTTCAGCTAACTACTTATTGTCCTTAGAAGAAAAAATTGAATATGTGAGTCTATATTGAATTATTTTCATTCTTCACATTTATGTTTTTAACTTTAATTTTATTTTTAAAATTTATTTTATTGAAGTATAGTTGATTTACAATGCTGTTAGTTTCTGCTATACAGCAAAATGATTCAGTTATACATATATATTCTTTTTCATACTATTTTCAAATATGGTTTATTATACAATATTGAATATAGATCCATGTGCTATACAGTAGGACCTTATTGTTTATCCATTCTGTGTATAATAGTTGGCATCTGCTAATCCCAAACTTCCAGTTCATCTCTCTCCCACCCCGTAATCCCCTTGGCAACCACAAATCGGTTTCCTATATTGGTGAATCTGTTTCTGTTTCATAGATAAGTTCATTTGTGTCATAGTTTAGGTTCCACATATAAGTGATAGCATATGGTATTTGCCTTTCTCAGACTTATTTCACTTAGTATCATAATCTCTAGATTCATCATCCATGTTGCTGCAAATGTCACTATTTCATTCTTACCACAAATCGGTTTCCTATATTGGTGAATCTGTTTCTGTTTCATAGATAAGTTCATTTGTGTCATAGTTTAGGTTCCACATATAAGTGATAGCATATGGTATTTGCCTTTCTCAGACTTATTTCACTTAGTATCATAATCTCTAGATTCATCATCCATGTTGCTGCAAATGTCACTATTTCATTCTTTTTTATAGCTGATTAGTATTCCTTTGGAAATCGTGTCAGACTTTATTTTTGGGGGCTCCAAAATCACTGCAGATGTGACTGCAGCCATGAAATTAAAAGACTCTTACTCCTTGGAAGAAAAGTGATGACTAACCTAGACAGCATATTCAAAAGCAGAGACATTACTTTGCTGACTAAGGTCTGTCTAGTCAGGGCTATGGTTTTCCCAGTGGTCATGTATGGATGTGAGAGTTGGACTGTGAAGAAGGCTGAGCGCCAAAGAATTGATGCTTTTGGACTGTGGTATTGGAGAAGACTCTTGAGAGTCCCTTGGACTGCAAGGATATCCAACCAGTCCATTCTGAAGGAGATCAGCCCTGGGTGTTCTTTGGAAGGAATGATGTTAAAGCTGAAACTCCAGTACTTTGGCCACCTCATGCAAAGAGTTGACTCATTGGAAAAGACTCTGATGCTGGGAGGGATCTGGGAGCAGGAGGAGAAGGGGATGACAGAGGATGAGATGGCTGGATGGCATCACTGACTCGATGGACGTGAGTTTAAGTGAACTCCGGGAGTTGGTGATGGACAGGGAGGCCTGGCGTGCTGTGATTCATGGGGTCGCAAAGAATCGGACACGACTGAGCGACTGAACTGAACTGAGTACTCCTTTGTGTATGTGTGTGTTACAATATTTTAACTTATACACACACACATCTTTATCCATTTATCTATTGATGGACGTTTAGGTTGTTTCCATGTCTTGGCTGTTGTGACTAGTGCTGCTATGAACATAGGTGTGCATATATCATTTCAAATTATAGTTTCGTCCAGATCTATGCCCAGGAGTGGAATTGCAGAATCATATAGTAACTCTGCTTTTAGGTTTTTGGGGAACACCTGTGCTATTTTCTATAGTGGCTTGCACCAATTTACATTCCTACTAACAGTGTAGGAGCATTTCTTTTTCTCCACACCCTCTGCAGCATTTGTTATTTGTAGACTAATTAATGATGGTCATTCTGAAATAGTAACTCACTGTAGTTTTTATTTGTGTTTCTCCAACAATTAGTGATGATGAGTATCTTTCATCTATTGACCATCTGTATGTGTTCTTTGGAGAAATGTCTATCTAGGTCTTCTGCCCAGTTTTTGATTGGGGTGTTTTGTTGTTGTTGTTATCATTGAGTTATATGAATTGTTTGTATATTTTGGAAATTAAACCCTTGTCAGTCACATCATTTGCAAATATTTTCTCCCAGTCTGTAGGTTCTCTTTTCATTTTATTTATGCTTTTCTTTGCTGTGCAAAAGGTTATAAGTTTAATTAGGTCCTATTTTCTTATTTTGCTTTTATTTCTGTTACCTTGGGAGACTGACCTAAGAAAACATTGGTACGATTTATGTCCAAAAATGTTTTGCCTATGTTCTCTTCTAAAAGTGTTTTGGTATCTTATACTTAAGTCTTTAAGCCATTTCTGAGTTTATTTTTGTCCATGGTGTGAGGGCGTGCTCAGACTACATTGATTTACATGCAGCCAACTTTCCCAACACCAACAGATATGGAACGCTTCACAAGTTTGTGTGCAAGAGCCATGCCAGTCTTCTCTGTATAATTCCAGTCTTAGTACATGTGCTACTGAAGTGAGCATGGCATTTATTATTTATAGATGTTTGTAACGTTACTTAATTTAAAAACGTACCAATTTGTGTCAATTATGTAAATAATGTATATTCTTTTCTAAAATTTTGGTTTTTTTTAAACTCCAAAAACATATTTTAGAAAGTTCAAACAATAGAAAAGTATGACTTTAACAGAGAAAATCTTCTAATCCACTAACTTCTACCTCCTCCATGAAATATTTTCCAATTTGTTATTTTTATTCCTACCTGGTACCCAGCAAGATACCTGCCAAATTTGTTGTTCACTGTGGGAAAATTCGTGAATCGTTTTTTGCATCACCCCTTTAATATTCACCAATAAAATAGACATTACAGATAGTTAGAATAAATCTGAAAAAGTTTATTTCAGAATTACATACTTTATAATCCATAAAACTAAGTGTCATCTCTGAAGGCTGAATTGAATCTTATCTCTTTGCTAATGAACAAGTCAACGGAATGATTTTTTTTCAGATTTGTTTTGCAGTAAGCTTGAGAATGTTTTAAAATATAAATTATGTCTTCATATTCATCTTAAATTATCTAAAGAATTTATTTCAAAGAAATGAGCACAGTCATTTTACATGATAAAATATGGCCTCAAAAATTTAAGCAAATCTTCACAATATGTAAATAAAAGAAATGGCAAGAACCCAAGCTTCATTACTCTTCCAAGACTGCGTTGCTGAGCTGACAGCAATTAAGTAAAAGTTACCATTGGAGACTCAGGTAACTGCAGTGTAAGTAACATTGCTCCCATTCTGTCTGTTGTAATTAAATGCTGCTTGTTACTCACAGGGTAAAACCTGTGCCCTATTGAACTGTTTTCCCAAGGACATAAGAGACTATTGATGGATCACCCAAATTCATGTTTTGTCACCAATAACTTCTGTTGTAATTCAACTCATAAACTTATACTTCAGGTTTTCCCATAGGTAATATAAAAAAGAAAAAAATTGCTAGAATGACATTTTTATCACAACTAAAACTTGATGTGATTACTATAATCTTATCAGCTCTTAGGGCATCTCTTAAAGGAACAGAAGCCTTATTCTTAGTTAAGAGTGTGTGCTCTCTTGCAGGGGAAAGCACTGGACCGTGGTAATTGTACTTGTTCAGTTAGGTAACTTTTATCAAGGACCTATTATATGAAAGGCACTGTTACAGGCACTGAGGGTACCACATGGGACAAACTGGATCTAGCCTCAGCTCTCATGGAACTTATATCCCAATGAAGGGAAGAGAGTAGACACATAAGTCAACAAACATGATAATCATAGATAGTCTGGTAACTATGGATATGAATAAATATGGATAGTCAGAAAATCGGGTGATGGCAAAGGGAGGGGAGGACCTGGATGTGGGTAGACTGGGGAAGACCTCTCTGAAAGCACAATGTTCTAAATGAGAGTAAACCCCAGCCCCAAAAGAGTAGTGGCGTACATGCAGGCAGAGATAATCCAGAACTTATATCGGACGCACAAATGTTCCATCATCACCGCAGAGTCCACATCTTTAAATTTGAATGCACTGTTTTCTCTCTGTTTTCCAGAAGCTAGTTTTCTTTGCCAACTATCTCATTTTCTGTCAGCAAACTTTTAATTCACTTATAGAAGAACAGAAAGCACTGGTCGACATACCAATGGCAGCCAAGCTGCCCTGGTTTGCTGGTTATCTCAGAGTAAATCTGGTTACTGAGAATTAATTTTCCCTTGTAAAAAAGCATAAAGGAACTATAGAGAAAATTGTTCACAACATAGACTTTCTGGCTACTGTTATAGAAGGAACTGATCAGATTGGGACTCAAAAGAGAGATAATCTAAATCAGAGACAGAATTACGATGTCCAAGAAGATTAAATGTATTATTAACAAATAAAGCATGTTAGAATAATCTTAGACCCATATGTATTAGGTCTATGTTGTCATATATATTTCTAGTTATATTTACATGTATTATGTGAAATTCAGTTCATTTCAATTCATTAGAATTGCCATGTGTGACTCTTTGTAATGCCATGGACTGCAGCTCACCAGGCTTCCCTGTTCATCACCAGCTCCCAGAGATTGCCCAATCTCATGTCCATTGAGTCAGTGATGCCATCCCACCATCTCATCCTCTGTCATCCCCTTCTCCTCCCACCTTCAATCTTTCCCAGCATCAGAGTCTTCTCAAATGAGTTAGTTCTTCACATCAGGTAGACAAAGTATTGGAGCTTCAGCTTCAGTATCAGTCCTTCCAATGAATATTCTGGACTGATTTCCATTAGGATGGACTGGTTGGATCTCCTTGCTGTCCAAGGGACTCTCAACAGTCTTCTCCAACACCACAGTTCAAAAGCATCAATTCTTCGGTGCTCTGCTTTGTTTATGGTCCAACTCTCACATCCATATATAACCACTGGAAAAACCATAGCCTTGACTAGACAGACCTTTGTTGGCAAAGTAATGTCTCTGCTTTGTAATATGCTATCTAGATTTGTCATAGCTTTTCTTCCAAGGAGCAAGCGTCTTTTAATTTCATGGCTGAAGTCACCATCTGCAGTAATTTTGGATCCCCTGAAAATAAAGTCTCTCATNTTTGTTGGCAAAGTAATGTCTCTGCTTTGTAATATGCTATCTAGATTTGTCATAGCTTTTCTTCCAAGGAGCAAGCGTCTTTTAATTTCATGGCTGAAGTCACCATCTGCAGTAATTTTGGATCCCCTGAAAATAAAGTCTCTCATTGTTTCCATTGTTTCCCCATCTATTTACCAGGAAGTGATGTGACCGGATGCTGTGATCTTAGTTTTCTGAATGTTGAGTTTTAAGCCAGCATTTTCACTCTCCTCTTTCACTTTCAAAAAGAGACTCTTCAGTTCTTCACTTTCTACCATAAGATTGGTGTCATCTGCCTATCTGAGGTTATTGATATTTTTCCTGGTTATTTTGATTCCAGCTTGTGCTTCATCCAGTCCAGCATTTCGCATGATGTACTCTGTATATAAGTTAAATATGCAGGGTAACAATATATAGCCTTGACATACTCCTTTTCAACCATAAGATTGGTGTCATCTGCCTATCTGAGGTTATTGATATTTTTCCTGGTTATTTTGATTCCAGCTTGTGCTTCATCCAGTCCAGCATTTCGCATGATGTACTCTGTATATAAGTTAAATATGCAGGGTAACAATATATAGCCTTGACATACTCCTTTTCCAAATTGAAACCAGCCTGTTGTTCCATGTCCAGTTCTAACTGGTGTTTCTTGACCTGCANTGAGAGTTGGACTGTGAAGAAGGCTTAGCGCCGAAGAAATGATGCTTTTGAACTGTGGTGTTGGAGAAGACTCTTGAGAGTCCCTTGGACTGCAGGGAGATCCAACCAGTCTATTCTGAAGGAGATCAAACCTGGGATTTCTTTGGAAAGAATGCTGCTAAAGCTGGAACTCCAGTACTTTGGCCACCTCATGTGAAGAGTTGACTCATTGGAAAAGACTTTGATGCTGGGAGGGATTGGGGTTCAGGAGGAGAACGGGACGACCAAGGATGAGATGGCTGAATGGCATCACTGACTCGATGGACGCGAGTCTGAGCGAACTCCAGGAGTTGGTGATGGACAGGGAGGCCTGGCGTGCTGCAGTTCATGGGGTCACAAAGAGTCAGACAGGACTGAGCGACTAAAGTGAACTGACCTGATGAGAGATAAAATACTCTAGACTTTCAAATGTTTTTCTGTATTGGAATGCATAATGGCTTTGTGAAGTATCAGATGTATTTTGCTTTGCAAACATACTGTAATATGTACTTCTTAGGAGTTACTTTTAGCCTCCCTTTAAAGCTCAGCTTTAATTTAATCCGTTGTCTTTTTGTTTTATATAATATTCTAATTTCAGATGATTTATAGTTTTATTATCAGAATATTTTGTAGTAATATATTCACAATTTTGAAAAACTGGGATAATTGAGAATAATGTATGCAGAATAATCTAATTAACTGCAAAAAATATTGGAAATTTAAATTCTATAGCTATTAATTAAAATAGTTATTCAATACCATTCTGCTTAACAAACTTACAAAATTAAATTAAAAGTTAATTCACGATGTTAAATCAATGGAATTTTTTACAGATTGACTGTGATTTGAATAATACTAGAAAGTAAATAAATCAGAATTCCAGTATAGTGACTGAGAGATGGAATTATGGAACTTTAATTTTTACCTTTATGTTTTTCTGTACTCTTCAAACGTTCAAAACATGAATGAATAAATTTATTAAATTTTATTTTAAATGTGACCCAGCTATTATCTAGTGTAATAACTTGATTACAGAATCTTCTAGAAGTAATAATTCTTTTGTAGGAATAACCACATTTCTGAAAGTCATACCAAGTCAGCATGGCTACAGTTCACTCTCCTGTGTGCTTTTCCCGCAATTTCTGGTCTTTGATGCCCTGCTCCTCCCAGAATCCACCTACTCTTGTAATGAGGATAAACTGGACATGTTGGTAACTAAATGAGCATTTTTCACTACAAATTAAGTCCTATCAAGCTTCTATCTCAAGCAGCTATTAGGCTTTAAATCAATAAAGACTTTCAGACTTAGTCTTCGAATTTCTTATAGTGAAATTAAAAAAAAAACAAAACACTTTCTCATTGAAGGAATTTAATAAGGAGCTCTGCTACCAAAATAACTGCATAAGATAGTGTTTTTACCTCAAGAAATTCAAATTCTAGCTAAATAATTAGATACAGTAATCAAATAATTACAAAATGGCATGAAATATATCAAAACAGATGTCTATTTAGAAGTGCTAAGTGAGCACAACAAAGCAAATTATTTTACTTAGGGTATTTGTGTAAAAAAAAAAGACATTTGGGAAAAAGAAAATACAAAATGGAATGAAAAATGGAATATTTAGCACTGGCAATAAGACAGACAAAGGCACAGAGGCTAAAACTTATAAACAAAAAAATCTGTAATGATGATGTTGGTGAGAAAGGAAGCTGAAACTTATTTTGAGCTTGCTTCTGATGAAATAGTGTAGCATATTAGCAAGCTGACTTTTGTGCAATAGATAAGAGGACAAAGATATATCTTGGGGATAAACAAAGAATATGGTCTTTTAAAATCTCAATACACATTACTAAATGAAGCTTGCCAATTGAATTGAAGTCTTCTGAGTGTGAGGCATCAATGAGAGGAGATAGGTCCATGGTGAAGATTACCCCAATGCTTATCTTTGTGTTCCCCAATGCTTATCTTTGTGTTCTTCCATGTAGCAGTAGACACATTTATTCAGAGAATCCTTGCTTTCCTACGTTGAATGAACTGGGATTAGGCAGATGATTGTAGTACTAAATGAAGCTTGCCAATTGAATTGAAGTCTTCTGAGTGTGAGGCATCAATGAGAGGAGATAGGTCCATGGTGAAGATTACCCCAATGCTTATCTTTGTGTTCCCCAATGCTTATCTTTGTGTTCTTCCATGTAGCAGTAGACACATTTATTCAGAGAATCCTTGCTTTCCTACGTTGAATGAACTGGGATTAGGCAGATGATTGTAGTTGTGGTAGAAACTGAAGACTCAGCCCTGGGGCCACGTGGCTGATCAGCCCATTGCTTTTTGAGCCCTAACTTTTGAGAGCTTTTGTCAATATTTCGTCTCATGACAACTATATGATTCATGTTTTAATAATCTGATTCCTTGTTTTGGTTAATGTTAAGTGTCATTTTGGTAAAAGAATTCCAGTCAAGGGTGTATTCATCACTCTATAAGAACAGCAGTATTCATTAAAAGATAGCATAGAGAAGCTCATCCAACTTTTATTTTAAACTATATCATTAATTTAGCTAAAGAAGTTTCAAGGACTGTTTAGTTCTATTCTTTGAATGATAGTATTAATGAATACATATATTGGGCTTCCCAAGTGGCTCAGATGGTTAACAATCTGCCTGCAATGCAGGAGACCTGGGTTTGA
Source organism: Oreotragus oreotragus (assembly GCA_006410675.1). NCBI lineage: Eukaryota > Metazoa > Chordata > Mammalia > Artiodactyla > Bovidae > Oreotragus > Oreotragus oreotragus. The sequence goes on from SJYX01013200.1 coordinate 161,378, forward strand.
TCCCTGGGTCATGAAGATCTCCTGGAGAAGAAAATGGGTACTTATTATATCTGCATGTGCTCAATCACTCAGTAGAATCTGACTCTCTGTGATCCCATGGACTGTAGCCTGCCAGGTTCCTCTGTCCCTGGGACTTTCTAGACAAGAATACTGGAGTGGATTGCTATTTCCTCCTTCAGGGGATCTTCCCAACCCAGGGATTGAACTTGAGTCCCCTGTGTCTCCTGCATTGGCAGGCAGATTCTTTATCACCGCACCATTACATATCAGTATATAATTGAACTGACTGAATAAAATTACCTTCTTACACTCCAGTGTAAGTTCATTCCAGTGTTACTAATTCATTCATTTAAAAAGTATTTAGCAAATATTATTCTAGGCCAGGTAATTTTTCACATTGGAGAAACACCAGTGAACAGAATGAAATCTCTGCCTATGTGCAGTTCTAAAGAGGAAGACAGAAACCAAACAAATACATAAACATATGACATGATGCACAGTAGTGGTAAGGAGTGGTATTTTTTTTCTATTATGAAAAAAATAAAATCAGAATTAGGAGATCCACCATGCCTGTGAGGGAGGGCTATTTCAGGTTGAGTGGTCTAATAAGACTTCCCTGATAAGCTGACATTTCAACTGTGTTGTGAATGGCCTGGGCTCCAATTTTTTCAAATAATAATGACAGCAGGAGAAGAGAAACAGGCACAAAGGGTATTTCCAGGGAGCAATTATAAGGCTCAACTTCAGAGTATATTATGGTGGCAAAGAAGGAAATCTGTCAGTTCTTGGAGCAGTTTGGTGATTGACAATGAACGGGTAGTGGGGGCAACAGATGGGCGGTATTAAAATTACTGGAGCCATAGTCAGCTGGCTAGAAAAGAGGGAGATGCTAGACAGTATAGACTGGTTGAATTCAAGATTTAAGAGGTAGTCTTGTTTCTTTGTTTTTTAATTTCCAAAAGCTTCATGTTTCTTCAAGGAACATGTAGGAGACAATTACACCACTCCAAAATTAAATTACATATGGCCTAATTAGAATATTCATAAGTAGAGGTAGCAGTCTTATTAGTGATTGTATCAATCAGAGACCTCCAGAAAAACAGAATGAATAGATGATATATAGATAGACACATAGGCAGACAGATAGGTAGATATATAAGGGTAGAGGTTGTTCCTTGGTATCCACAGGGGATTGATTCCAGGACCTATTACAGATAACAAAATCTGTGGATATTTAAATTCTTTATATAAAATGGTATAGTATTTCCATATAACCTATACACATTGTTCTGTATGATTTAAATCATTTCTAGATTACTTGTAACCACTAATACAATGTAAATAGTATTCAAATAGTTTCCAGAGCACTGAAAATTCAAGTTTTGCTTTTTGGAACTGTCTGGAACTTTTTAAAAGACATTTTTCATCTGCAGTGTTTCTGTGAAATGCTCAGATAGTATAGCTGACTATACAGATTTGGATACATAGATGTGAGTGCACAGATAAAAGAAGATATATTATAGGGAGTGGCTCACACAGTTATGGAGACTGAGAAGGCCCACAGGCTACTGTCTGCAAGCTGGAGAACCAGCAAGACAGTGAGTGGTGTGATTCAGTTTAGTGGAGCCAATGGGTTAAGACTTCCCTGAAGTCTAAAGACCAGTGAAGGAGGACCTCCTATGTTCCAGAGCAGAAGAAGATGGTGGTCCCAGTTCAACATGAGAGAAAGAATTTTCCATATATCTATCATTTGTTTTGTTTGGGCCCTCAGTGGATTAGATGATGCATATTCATATCAGTGAGGGAAGATCTTTTTACTTAGTCTACTGAATTACATGCTAATCTATTCCAGAAACTTCCTCTCAGACACATTCCAAATAGTGTTTTATTATCTATTTGGGAATCTTTAGCCCAGTCAAGTTGACACACAAAGTTAACCATTACAGTAAAGTGCTAGTAACTATCTACATACATGCTATGTGCTAAGTCACCTCAATCATGAGTCTTGGCGACCCTGTGGACTGTAGCTCTCAAGGCTCCTCTGTCCATAGGAATCTGCAGGCAAGAGTACTGGAGTGGGTTGCCATGCCCTCCTCCAGGGGATCTTCCTGATCTAGGGATAGAACACGGGGTTCTTACGTCTCCTGTACTGGCAGGCAGGTCCTTTACCATTAGCATCACCTGAGAAGCCCATAGTGAATACCTAAAATTCCCCCAAAACTGTTGTCTCCTTTCTTTATTTTATTTTTTTAATAATCAAAATATAAAGACATGAATCCACCACGGGTGTACATGAGTTCCCAATCCTAAAGCCTCCTCCCACCTGCCTCCCCATATCATCTCTCTGGGTCATCCCAGTGCACCAGCCCCAAGCATCCTGTATCCTGTATCAAACATAGACTGGTGATTCATTTCTTACATGATAGTGTACATGTTTCAATGCCATTCTTCCAAATCATCCCACCCTCTCCCTCTCCCACAGGGTCCAAAAGTCTGTTCTATACATCTGTGTCTCTTTTGCTGTCTCGTATACAGGGTTATCATTACCATCTTTCTAAATTCCATATATATGTGTTAGTATACTGTATTGGTGTTTTTCTTTCTGGCTTACTTCACTCTATATAATCTGCTCCAGTTTCATCCACCTCATTAGAACTGATTCAAATGTATTCTTCTTAATGGCTGAGTAATACTCCATAGTGTATATGTACCACAACTTTATTATCCATTCATCTGCTGATGGACATCTAGGTTGTTTCCATGTCCTGGCCATTATAAACAGTGCTGCGATGAACATTGAGATACATGTGTCTCTTTCAATTCTGATTTCCTCGGTGTGTATGCCCAGCAGTGGGATTGCTGGGTCATAAGTTCTATTTCCAGTTTTTAAAGGAATCTCCACACTGTTCTCCATAGTGGCTGTACTAGTTTGCATTCCCACCAACAGTCTTAGAGGGTTCCCTTTTCTCCACACCCTCTCCAGCATTTATTGCTTGTCAACTTTTGGATCACAGCCATTCTGACTGGTGTGAAATGGTACCTCGTTGTGGTCTTGATTTGCATTTCTCTGATAATCAGTGATGTTGAGCATCATTTCATGTGTTTGTTAGCCATCCTTATGTCATCTTTGGAGAAATGTCGATTTGTTCTTTGGCCCATTTTTTGATTGGGTCATTTATTTTTCTGGAATTGAGCTGTATAAGTTGCTTGTATATTTTTGAGATTAGTTGTTTGTCAGTTGCTTCATTTGCTATTATTTTCTCCCATTCCGAAGGCTGTCTTTTCATCTTGCTTATAGTTTCCTTTGTTGTGCAGAAGCTTTTAATTTTAATTAGATCCCATTTGTTTATTNATAAGTTGCTTGTATATTTTTGAGATTAGTTGTTTGTCAGTTGCTTCATTTGCTATTATTTTCTCCCATTCAGAAGGCTGTCTTTTCATCTTGCTTATAGTTTCCTTTGTTGTGCAGAAGCTTTTAATTTTAATTAGATCCCATTTGTTTATTTTTGCTTTTATTTCCAGTATTCTGGGAGGTGGATCATAGAGGATCCTGCTGTGATTTATGTCAGAGAGTGTTTTGCCTATGTTCTCCTCTAGGAGTTTTATAATTTCTGATCTTACATTTAGATCTTTAATCCATTTTGAGTTTATTTTTGTGTATGGTGTTAGAAAGTGTTCTAGTTTCATTCTTTTACAAAGGGTTGACCAGTTTTCTCAGCACCACTTGTTAAAGAGATTATCTTTAATCCATTGTATATTCTTGCCTCCTTTGTCAAAGATAAGGTGTCCATAGGTGTGTGGATTTATCTCTGGGCTTTCTATTTTGTTCCATTGATCTATATTTCTGTCTTTGTGCCAGTACCATACTGTCTTGATGACTGTGGCTTTGTAGTAGAGCCTGAAGTCAGGCAGGTTGATTCCTCCAGGTTGATTCCTTCTTTCTTGTAGCAGTACACTTACTTTAGTTTCATCTAGGCATGCGGATAACAAACTACAGTCCATGCTTCCCTACCCTCTCTGAAGCTATCTATGGCTATGGTGTTGATGGGTGCTACCTCTAGATCATCTCCTTGAGAGAAAACTACCTCCCCAGACAATACCCTGTCCACCTCAAAAAAATAACTTCTTGTAGTCTATAATACAGACATGTGAAAAGCTTCCACCCCAAAGATGAGGACACCACTGCAGAAGATGGTATAATGACACCATGGAAAAACCTGGGTCTCTGAGTGACCTAACAGGCACAGATGACCCTCCAAACCAGATCATCTACCTCATATTAGGAGACAAAGAAATAAACATTTATTGAAAGCAGTGGCAATTGTGTTCTTTGATCAAGTCAGCTGGTAATAGGTACCCAAACACCTTGCTTCTCAAACTATCGAGTAGTAGCATTGATGCTACACTACACATTTCAAGATCCCACTCCTAACTCACTAAATCGGGCTAAATAGTAATCAGGTCCACAGGTGATGTTTGAGGAGCATTGCTCTAATACTTAGATCTTGAACACAGAAATCCAGTCTTCAGGAAGTATGTATGAAGGGGCCATAAAGGGTTAAAGTGGGGTGGCTAGAAAAACATTGTAAGTACAGAGATAAGTAAATGAGAAACTAGGATGATAAAAATATATCTATGTGGTAGTTGAATAATCACCAAGACTGATCATGGAGAATAATGAAAGAAAATGTTACGAAAAGAGTGATATGGATCTAAAAATTTTAATTAGGAGAGTATGATCCTTAATTCTTAGTGGAAACTTGACTGGGTCATAGGATGCCCAGACTTTTGGTCAAATATTATTCTATGTGTGTCTGTGAGAGTGTTCTGGATAAGATTAACATTTGAATTGGCAGACTGAGTAAAGAAGATTGTCTTCTCTATTATGGGTGGGATTCATCTAATCAATTGAGGACCTGAATAGAAAAAAAAAAAAAATTAAGAGGCTAAGATGAAATACCTCCTGCCTGACTACTTAAGATGAAACACCAGTATTTTCCTTTCTTTGGACTCAAAAAGAAAAATTGATTCTTCTTGGATTCTAAACACTCCAGCTTCCAGAACGAAACTTACCCCCNAAAAAAAAAAAAAAATTAAGAGGCTAAGATGAAATACCTCCTGCCTGACTACTTAAGATGAAACACCAGTATTTTCCTTTCTTTGGACTCAAAAAGAAAAATTGATTCTTCTTGGATTCTAAACACTCCAGCTTCCAGAACGAAACTTACCCCCATCAGTTCTTCTGGATCTCCAGCTAGCAATGTAGATCTTGAGGACTTTTCAACCTCTAAAATCACATAAGTCAATTTCTTATGTTGCTGTTGTTGTTTAGTAACCCAGTCATACCCGACTCTGCGACTCCATGGAATGCAGCATGCCAGGCTTCCCTGTCTTTCACCGTCTCCCAGAGTCTATTCAAACTCATGTCTATTGAGTCACTGATGCCATCCTCTGTTGCCCCCTTCTCCTCCTGCCCTTAACCTTTCCCAGAATGAGGGTATTTTCCAATGAGTCAGCTCTTCACATCAGGTAACCAAAATATTGAAGCTTCAGGTTCAGCATCAGTCATTCAAATAAATATTTAAGATCGATTTCCTTTAGGACTGACTGGTTTGATCTCCTTGTTGTCCAAGGAACTCTCAAGGGTCTTCTCCAACCAAAAAAGTTCAAAAGCATCAATTCTTTGGTGCTCAGTCTTCTTTATGGTCCATTCGATTTCCTTTAGGACTGACTGGTTTGATCTCCTTGTTGTCCAAGGAACTCTCAAGGGTCTTCTCCAACCAAAAAAGTTCAAAAGCATCAATTCTTTGGTGCTCAGTCTTCTTTATGGTCCAACTCACAGCCATACATGACTACTAGAAAAACCATAGCTTTGACTATACAGACCTTTGTTACAAAAGTGATGTTTTTTGTAACATCACTTATGTATTATAAGAATACATCTTATAATATTTATTGGTTCTGTTTTTCTAGAGAACCCTAACACAGGAAAGAAGTCACCAAGAAGTTATCTGTAAATGATAGCAAGGAAGGGCAATAGGAAAAAAGTTCTGAATATACACTTTCTGGAAAAGCTGGGATTTTTGAAGTATTGAGGAAAACTTACTTAAAAGCAATGATGAAGAACAAAAATTTTTATTACCAGAAAATGATGCTTTGGAATAATTGTGCTGTCAGTGAAATAAAGCAAATACCTCTTGAGATAATTTCCAGGGAGCAATATTTGGAGGAGACAGTAAAACTTTAACTAGAGAACATTGGTGAAGGGACTATTAATAGAATGGTTTGTAAAATAGGGCTGCTTTGTGATTAAAAAGCATGGTTTCCAAAGAGGAGTATGGAAGTATTTGTGGGGGAAGGAAGAGAGGTAGGTAGGAGAAGAGTCTGGATTAGAGGGTGCACAGCTCAGTGAAGTAATAAATGTTCATATGATGATGAGCAATAGACGAGAGACATCTGATCGTAATTGAGTGAAAGGAGCTCAGCCTTGCCCGATGCTTTGCAACTGCATGTACTATATAGTCCATGGAATTCTCCAGGCCAGAATACTGGAGTGGGTAGCCTTTCCCTTCTCCAGGGGGTCTTCCCAACCCAGGGACTGAACCCAGGTCTCCCTCATTGCACGCAGATTCTTTACCAGATTAGCCACAAGGGAAGCCCAACTCTGACAGAAGCTGAAGGTGACCTGTAGTCTAAGAAAGATGCATCTCCAAGAAAATTCTTAGAGAAAATAAGAGATCGACTCAACACAGATGTTTTAATTGGGGAAGATGGATAATTGTTTATTCCAGTAGTTCAAAGAGATTAAGTACAGCTAGAGAGGGCAAGCTCTCAAGAAGCTATTCAAAGTTCTATGTCAGCTTGGCAATGAGACCTAGGGGACAATATGCACACTGAGCCACAGGGAGTTATCAGTGATTAAAGTTTTGTGGANAATGAGACCTAGGGGACAATATGCACACTGAGCCACAGGGAGTTATCAGTGATTAAAGTTTTGTGGAGACCCAGCAGTACTCTTCCCTGGAAAATCCCATGGACAGAGGAGCCTGGTAGGCTGCAGTCCATGGGGTCACTAAGAGTCAGACATGACTGAGTGACTTCCTTTTCACTTCTCACTTTCATGCATTGGAGAAGGAAATGGCAAGTGCTCTTACCTGGAGAATCCCAGGGATGGGGGAGCCTGGTGGGCTGCCATCTATGGGGTCGCACAGAGTCAGACATGACTGAAACGATTTAGCAGCAGCAGCAGCAGACTAGGAGACTGAAAATTTATGCGAGGAGAAGAATTCTAAGGTTGTTGGCAACTGGACTAACATATGAGCCAAAAACTTGGAAACTATCACTCTAAAACATTATGTAAGTGTATATGTGGTATCTATAACATGTGTAAATCCATAATGATTTATTCATAAATAATCCCTGAGAGTTGTTCTGCTCTATAATATGTCTATATACACATCTTTCTATAATCACTCAGCAAGTAAGATTTCAGAAGGCACTACTACTTAAGGAACTTTGTGAATTTATGAATGGCTGGAGAAACATGTAAACATCTCAAATCACATTTTTACTTTGCCAGTTATTTGAATTATGTATAGGTAGTTCAGCAAGTATTTTCTTATATCATAAAAAATAAATTTTAATTGGAAGCTAAAAGCTATCATTCAACTTAGACAAGAGTAAGATGCCAGATAATTTACTACTCAGTTAAACTAACTACTTTGATATATTTATAATATTCAAGCCAAAGTCCTGACAGAATCATTTTCTCAAAACTTTCAGCCTGTATTTGTGTTTAATCTCCAACAAGATTTCTGCAGCCGATGGATTTTTAAAAATCATTATTATTGATTTACCAATCTTCCTTAATACTTATGTGCTAACAAAAACATATTTCTGACCAAGGAAACTAAAAGATTCATACATAAGTTATAAGATTAGATGAATCTTTTCACTTTCATATCTTCGAATCTCTAGAATTCTGAACGTATGTTTTGACTTTGTAATTTAAAATAGTCATTAAGTTAGTTTAATGACTCTAGTTGACAAAACAAAACACTAAGCAGTTTCAATTCATTTAAAACTTATCACAAGATTACTGAATTAATTGCATGGTTTGGATTTATAAAGTACCATTCAAGGCAACAACAAAAAAAAGAGTAATGATTTTAGTTTCTAATAAAATTTATTTTCAAACGTTCCCTGTTTGTTTATGAAAAATGAAGCACTAAGGTATTCCCTCAAGTCTTCACTCTAATTATAATTGTATTGGCCCTCAATATAGAAAATACTTTGAGTCTTCCCCTTGACATCACCAGTACACATCTTTATTTCACTAAAACATGTGAGATTTTCTATCTATTTATTATTTCTCTCCATTTCTATTGTTACACATAGACACGCACGCACACACACACACACACACACACACAACCGTGCACACAAACTCAAAAACAGAAAAAAATATAATTTCTGTCTGAGATAAAAAGAAAATTAAAATGAGGCTTGAATTTATTTTCTCTGCCCCAAGGCCTTGTTGACTTTCCCAGTATCAAATGTGGTCTAGCAGAGCAAAACAAAAACATGGTCTTAAAATCTGATAGATTTGGGTTCAATTTTTAGCTGTATTAATAACATACAGTTAGATAAGTTTTAAAATTACTTAAAATCTCAGTGTTCTCCCAGGTAAAATGAGAATACATATGACTTCTTCTACTGATTCTAGTGACAATAAATTGTTTTGAGGTTCCCAACTTTCCAACTATGGTCCTGTGAAAGGCAAAAGGGAGTTAATGTAGATGGACTTCTGAAAGGAGAACTAAAATAAGTTCAAATTTTATTTAAAGTTTTGCATCAATATGGAGGGATAAAATATCAATATATGGGAATTCTTAGCTTCTTTATTTCCCTTTTCTCACTTCATGATACCCCATTAAAGAGGAGAGTGAAAAAATTGGCTTAAAACTCAACATTCAGAAAAATAAGATCATGGCATCTGGTCCTATCACTTCATGGCAAATAGATGGGGAAACATTGGAAACAGTAACAGATTTTATTTTGGGGGGCTCCAAAACCACTGCAAATGGTGATTGCAGCCTTGAAATTAAAAGACACTTGCTCCTTGGAAGAAAAGTTATGACCAACCAAGATAGCATATTAAAAAGCAGAGACATCACTTTGCCAACAAAGGTCCATCTAGTCATAGGTATGGTTTTTCTGGTAGTCATGTATACATGTGACAACTGGACTATAAAGAAAGCTGAGTATAGAAGAATTGATACTTTTGAACTGTGGTGCTGAAGACTGTTGAGAGTCCCTTGGACAGCAAGGAGATCCTAAAGAAAATCAGTCCTGAGTATTCATTGGAAGGACTGATGCTGAAGCTGAAACTCCAATACTTTGGTTACCTGATGTGAAAAACTAACTCGTTGGAAAAGACTCTGATGGTGGGAAAGATTGAAGACAGGATGAGAAGGGGACGACAGAAGATGAGATGGTTGGATGGCATCACTGACTCAATGGACATGAGTTTGAGTCAACTCCTGGAGTTGGTGATGGACAGGGAGGCCTGGCGTGCTGCAGTCCATGCAGTTGCAAAGAGTCGGACACGACTGAGTGACTGAACTGAACTACTCTATAAGCAATAAAAGATCATAACCTATGAGGACTTTTTTACTTGAAAAGCAATCAGAACACAGAATACTATGTAACATCTTCAATTGTAGAGTTTCACAATAAAGTACTAAAATATTATAGGAAGCATACTGTGCATAACTTCGGCATGAAAGGAGAGTTAACAGAAGTATAGATTATGTGGATCATGATGGTATGAACAAGAAACAGGAAGGTTCTTTTATTTGGTAACTCCTATAGTTTTAAGATGCCAAGGAATAGAAAAGGAGCAAAGTAGCATTAAGAGTTGTAGTAATGTTGCAATGTTGTATTAAAAGTTGTGATGTTGAAACATTACTGAGTCACAGGAATCATGACTTTCTCATGACTTAGACTACTAAGACAACATATATATACTGCAAAGTGCTCTATTATATATCCACTTTTATTTTAATATGAAAGTAATTCATGCAAAACTTTGTAGAAAATTGGTATCACAGGAAAGTTGGTATGGTTCCAAGGGGCAATATCTCTGTTGGTAAAAAATTTGAATGAAATCTCTTACCTGTTTAGCTTACAGCTTGCCACACTGTTCATTTCAGTTGAATCACTCAGTCATGTCCGACTTTGCGACCCCATGAATTGCAGCACTCCAGGCCTCCCTGTCCATCACCATGTCCCGGAGTTCACTCAGACTCACGTTCATCAAGTCCGTGATGCCATCCAGCCATCTCATCCTCAGTCGTCCCCTTCTCCTCCTGCCCCCAATCCTTCCCAGCATCAGAGTCTTTTCCAATGAGTCAACTCTTCGTGTGAGGTGGCCAAAGTACTGGAGTTTCAGCTTCAGCAAAATTCCTTCCAAAGAAATCCCAGGGTTTATCTCCTTCAGAATGGACTGGTTGGATCTCCTTGCAGTCCAAGGGATTGTCAAGAGTCTTTTCCAACAACACAGTTCAAAAGCATCAATTCTTCAGCGCTTAGCCTTCTTCACAGTCCAACTCTCACATCCATACATGACCACAGGAAAAACCATAGCCTTGACTAGACAGACCTTAGTCGGCAAAGTAATGTCTCTGCTTTTGAATATACTATCTAGTTTGGTCATAACTTTTCTTTCAAGGAGTAAGCGTCTTTTAATTTCATGGTTGCAGTCAACATCTGCATTGATTATGAAGCCCAAAAAAATAAAGTCTGACACTGTTTCCACTGTTTCCCCATCTATTTCCCATGAAGTGATGGGACCGGATGCCATGATCTTCATTTTCTGAATGTTGAGCTTTAAGCCAACTTTTTCGCTTTCC
>SJYX01013201.1:0-12281 GCA_006410675.1 Oreotragus oreotragus
ATATCAATAGAATGCCAACTGCATCATAATCTCTGCAAAGGTAGAGACGATGCCCATCCTATTTGCCAAGGGTACTCTATCACCTCCACATGGTAAGCACTCAGTCAATGTTTGCTGAATTAATACTGAGTGATATGAACTATAGCATGATAACTAGAAACACAGAAAATACATGTTGAATGTGGATAACTTACTATTGGTAGCTTACCTTTATGGAAATATTTTATTAAAAATAATTGATGTAGATTCCCACCTACCTCTTCATTCCCATTTTGTTCATCATCATTTTGTATCAGCAAGGAGCCAGATGAAAACTGATTTAGTTTCACATGTTTCCTGCTATAAAGTCACAGCTCCCAGTTGAAGTAAAAATGTATATATCTGGACATGTTTTAGAGAAAACACACACTTACCCTCCCCTCCTGACACACACTCGTTAGTATCCAAGTCCTTAAATTGCCAAGGGCTGTCGAATGGGGTGCTATTCTCCACTGATTAATGCAAGATGGCACTGGGCTGTGTTCTAGGATCTGGTTATCCCCCCTTTTAACTCAAAACCACTGTCTTATTAAAGAAACCATATAGTGATAAACTTCTTTAGAAAATATGATCAATACTAAACCTTATCAGATCAATCAAGATGCTGTAATGTAAGAGTTAATATTTTCTCTTCTCAATATGACTTCCTTTAAACAGAATTCTACTGGTGTAAACTAGTTAAGCATCAGAAAAAAGCAATACATAAAAATAGAAGATATTTGAATTAAAAATAACTTTTTTGATATTGATCTATGCACAAACAAATCAAATTTTCTCTTTATAAATCACACATGTATGTATATGCATACATAGACTTATGCTTATACATTTACTGAATATATACCAAACATATTTTATGTACTTAGTCCTGGGTTTGGTGCAGGTCAGACAGTGATGATCAAAAGCAGACAAGATTCCCGGTTCAGTAGCTAAAACATAGCAAAATCAAACTCACTACCCACTTCAGTATTCTTGCCTGGAGAATCCCATATGGACAGAGGAGCGTGGAGGGCTACAGTCCATGGGGTCGCAAAGAGTCAGACATGACTGAAGTGACTTAGCACACACACTGTGGCCAGAAGTAGAGATCTACTTGGAATGTTAAGAACATAATTAAAGGCATGCAGTTTTGCTGGGAGGGACAGAATGATCTGTTTCATTCAGGGGCAGGGACTCTCTGGCAGAGGAATGAAGTGTGATTTGGACGATGAGTGGGAAGTAAGTAGACAGAGATGGGGAGGGTTGCAAAGTCTGGCTCTCAAATTCAGGTGAACTGAACCCACATGGATGCAACCCTGAAACGGGTGGAGCAAGGGATGCACAGAACTAGCTGCCTGTTCTGTAGGCATATCACTGCTGTTGCTGTTCAATCACTCAGCCACGTCTGACTCTTTGTGACCCCACGGGCTGCAGCAGGCCAGGCTTCCCTGTCCTTCACCGTCTCCTGGAGCTTGCTCAAACTCATGCCCGTTGAGTCGATGATGACATCCAACCATCTCACCCTTTTTCATCCCCTTCTCCTCCTGCCCTCCATCTTTCCCAGCATCAGGGTCTTTTCCAGTGAGTTGGCTCTTCACATCAGGTGGCCAAACGTGGATCATTACGGGTCCTATTCTTCATCTTCCCCAACAGCCCTGCCTATAGCAGAACTACGGGAAAGCACCCTTTTTCCTTCTGTTCTTGCTCACTCTTCCTCCTCCTTCATTGCTAGTTTCTGACTCCATTTTCCAAATAAAAGTCCTACAAGATTCTTGTCTCATGTCATGTTTTTTGGAGAACTGCTGACTAAGACATTAAGCATGACTTGGGATGAGAGAAGAACAAAAATGAATAGGGCTGTTTCGCATTTTATCTCTATCCATTTGGCAGGGCTTCATCCACTGAAGTGTCTTGGAAAGGATGGAAATAATTAGACTTATTTGTCAACAACACCTTTCTGGATTCAGTTCAGAGAAGAGGTCAGATGAAGGAAAATGGGGATGAGGTTTAGAAGTTATTACCATTGTCCCGGTGAGCAAGCATGAACTAGGGAGGAACCACAACAACAGAAAGAAGCAGTTGAATTCCAGAGCTATTTTGGCAACATAAGGAATAGCATTTAATGATAAAAGAATAGTATCAAGGGTGGCTCCTAGTCTTTTGGCACATTTAACTCAATGGATATGGTACCATTCACTGAGTTAGGGAGCACTGAAGGTTTGGGATAGGATGGGGGAAGTGTTAGGGATGCTTTAAACTGAGGCTGAATCTGAGTTATCTTCAAGATATTAGGACTTCCCTGGGGGTCCAGTGGCTAAGACTCCATGCTCCCAATGCAGGGGGCCCAGGTTCAACTCAAGGTCAGGGAACTAGGTCTCACATGCTGTAACTAAGAGTTTGTATGCTGCAACTAATAAAAGATCCCACCTGCTACAAATAAGATCCAGTGTAGCCAAATAAACAAATATTTTTTTAAAGATATCTTAGAACTGGAAGATATATGCATGTGTGCCTAGTCGCTCAGTCATGTCCAATTCCTTGCAATCCCGCGGACTGTAGCTCCTCTGTCCATGGGATTTTCCAGGCAAGGATACTGGAGTGGGTTGCCANTGCAACTAATAAAAGATCCCACCTGCTACAAATAAGATCCAGTGTAGCCAAATAAACAAATATTTTTTTAAAGATATCTTAGAACTGGAAGATATATGCATGTGTGCCTAGTCGCTCAGTCATGTCCAATTCCTTGCAATCCCGCGGACTGTAGCTCCTCTGTCCATGGGATTTTCCAGGCAAGGATACTGGAGTGGGTTGCCATTTCCTTCTCCACAGGATCTTCCTGACCCAGGAGTCAAACTTGCACCTCCTATGTTTCCTGAATTTCAGGCAGATTCTTTTACCCACCAAGTCATCGAGAAAGCCATATATATATATATATATATATATATATATATTATACATAAATTCTGGAATCCAGAGGGGAAATTTAAGCATTTCTGATTTCTTCTTTATTTCTTATTTCCATGGCAATGAGATCCATGAACATGGATAACACTAACTAGAAGCCACATTAAAAAGAAATAAAAATACAAAGAGGGTGCAGTATCAGGTCTTAAACATTTCCAGTTGAATCTCTAGGACGTTGGATTGGCAAAGGAGATTATATATAGGGTGGGCCAAAGGAATGGGATGAAAATCAAGGAATTGTTTCATCTCAGAAGTCAGAGAAAGAGGTTATTTCAGAAGGACAGCAAAGGCCTCCCACCAGTGCACAGGTAAGAGGTCAGTAAGATTACTATGATAATAATAGATTGTGCTCCTAGCCCCAATTCTTCACCTGTCCATGCACCCACATTCTTTATAAAGTGACTTTAGAGTTGCACCCACTAAAAGAGGTGGAGTGTATTTTCCTATTTGGCCAATTTTCCTATTCCTCCTTTATTTGGCCAAGTTAACAGGCTCTGGTTCAAAGAAAAAGGTAGAGTTGAAGGCACGCAGCTTCTAAGCGTTTCGACCTGCCTTCCTGCACTTCTGCGATCCTCGGGAAAAGGACTTGCCTGGTCTAGCTAGTTAGTCCCAGGAGAAAGACAGAGTACTACCTAATGAGCCTGAATCTGTACGCGGCTTTGAACTTATTTAGAGACAGGAGTGAAGGGTACAGAAGCCCTTAAACCTAACCCAGCTTTAGGTTAACTTCCACTCACTCACCTAGCTGGCTCTCAAATTTTCTCTCTACTCCTCATGCTCCTGTCTCACCTTCCCTACTCACAACTCTGACTCCTTCTCAGCCTCTATATGGATGCTTTGACCTTATCACACAACTCCCAAGGCCCCAACCCTTGACCCAAACAATGATATAGAAGAGTGAGCGCTAGTCTTCCTAACTTGGATCTTGAAAAGTATTTTACCCACATGTACATTGCTGGCTACTGATACTGTTTAGACTGGGTGGCAGCACTGGGCACAGGAAAGATTAAGTCAGCTTCTGTGGGTTATTCTTGACACAGACTCAACATTTGTAGTGTTTATTTTGCTATTGAAAAATACTTTCTAAATTCCAAACAACCAACTCAGAAATGGGATTTTTGGAGTAGAATGGTTTGTAAAATGAGGGACTAACTGCAATTACAATGAAACAATGTAGATGAGATGAAAATTCAATTGAATTAACCAAAAAGCAGAAAGATAAAGGCTATTCCACACAAGCCAAGTAACTCTTCTGAAAAGATTTCATTAGCCAGTAAATGAGACCCTTTCTAAAACCTACATTAACTCTCAGAACAAAAGGGTAGATAGCAGTACACTGATGATGTCTTAACAGTTTGAAAAGTGTTCTCAAAAGGCTCAAGTTTTGGCAACGGAAAATCTGATTTGTTATTTTACATGAAACCATGGGACATACAGTTACCTAATCAAAAAGCTATGCATGAAGCAGAATGAAATATTATATGAGATAATACAGTTTCCATCATATCCTTACAAGTTATAGACTATACACATAGACATCCAAACATACACACAGATATATACACATACCTTTCCAATACAAACATCATGTTCTACAAAACGTAATTTCTTCAACTTTAACTCAAACAAGGATATTGTAAGATTCACTGATAACTCCCTTTGAGGTCAAACTACATATTTGGAAAAAAAAAAAAAAAATCCCTTAACTAACAAATGCTATTGTCTTTGACTAAAAAATCACAATTAAATTCTATTTCATTTTTAATTCTTACATATCAGTTACCCTGAAATAAAACATATGATTCTGCAAACATGGATGGTCACAGAGGAAGATACCACAGGAGTTCCTTGCTCACACTGTAGAGATAGATTTCTGGAAGTGAACACTTGGAAGCAGCTGGGAGGCCTGAATGCTTATTTCAGTTGACTGAGTTTAAGGTGAAGAGCACAGACTCACTGCTTTCATCCCCAGGGGAGTCAGTTAACTTTGCTATGCTCCATGGAGATAAATATCATCTTCCCAATATGACAGGAGCAGCCATGATGCTGTAATTCTAGAGCTGGAAGGGACTTCAGAGACCATTTGGCCAGTGCATCTTCAAGCTGTGATCTTTTCTAGCCCCAGAAATGAATACAAAACTCCCCAAGAAACCAGGTGAGACTGCTCCCATGTTCCTCATATTTTCAGTAAATTCCCTAGTAGTAAGTGTTCATGACGACCAAATGGTCTCTGGTTTCCTTTTTTGCAAAGTTCTGATTTCAACCACTTGATTCAAAGGTACCAATGAGGTACGACATCTCAGGTAACCCACTCTCTGCCACAGATTTACAAAAACACTGAAGGTATTTAGCAATAACCATGCTATATTTTTCAAAGGTAAAAAGTTTTTACTAAAATACTGTATTTGATTAGATGTATTTTGGAGGATACAGATAAAAAATGGGGCTGAAAAGTCCAAGTCAAGGTACCTTGCTTTTGGTCTTCTCAGGATGCCCCAAAAATCCCTGACACAGTTTCTAGCACAGCCTCCTAAAAGTCAAAGGCTAAAAATGATTTAAGAGAAGTTAACATAGGATAGCTAAATGCTACCCCCTACCATTGCCAGAGGAACAGTCATGTCTAAAATGTACCCCAAAGCCTGAGAACTGATGCCTTTGGACCATGGTGTTGGAGAAGACTCTTGAGAGTTCCTTGGACTGCAAGGAGATCCAGCCAGTCCATCCTACAGGAAATAAGTCCTGAATATTCATTGGAAGGACTGATGTTGAAGCTGAAGCTCCATTACTTTGGCCACCTGACGTGAAGAACTGACTCATTGGAGAAAACCCTGATGCTGGGAAAGATTGAAGGCAGGAGGAGAGGAGACGACAGAGGATAAGATGGTTGGATGACATCACTGACTCAATGAACATCATCACAGACTTGATAAACATGAGTTTGACCAAGCTCCAGGAGTTGGTGATGGACAGGGAAGCCTGGCGTGCTGCAGTCCATGGGGTCACAAAGAGTTGGACACGACTGAGCGACTGAACTGAACTGAAAGCCTGAGAAAGTAAATGCATTACGTGTGTCTGAAAGTGTTAGTCGCTCAGTTGTGTCCGACTATTTGCATTCCTATGGACTGTAGCTCACCAGGCTCTTCTGTCCATAAAATTCTCCAGGCTAGAATACTGGAGTGGGTAGCCATTCCCTTCTCCAGGGGATCTTCTCAACCCAGCAATCAAACATGCATCTCCTGCATTACAGGCAGATTCTTTACCATCTGAGCCAGCAGCAAAGCTCCTGGTGTACTATACTGGTTATCTATTTCTGAGAAACCAATCATCTCCAAACTTCATGGTATAAAATGCATGCACACACACACACACACACACACACACACAAATTATTACATCTTATGATCCTATTGATTGATTAGGTTAGTGGTTCTTCCAGTCTGGACCCATTTAACTGGGAATTGGTGGTCTAAGATGGCATTGTTCCCATTCTAGAGGCTTCTCAGGATCTCTCGTTCTCCAGGAGGCTAGCCCAGGCCTCTTTATACTGTGAAGTAAAAGTTCCTAGCCAGAGAAAGAGCAAGTTCAATGGCAAAGCACTTTTTAAGCTTCTGTTTGAGCCACTTTTGATCATGTCTGATTGGCCAAAGTTAGTTTCATGGTCAAATTAATAGTCAGTATGGAACGGGCCTGCTCAGTGTGTGAAAATAGAAATAAGAACTGTGGATGATTATTCTGCAACAATCTACTACATTTTAAGTTTTTCCAGTTGAAGTTCATTTAACACAAAAGTAAGCAGGCTTTTATCTGAAAATATAACTTCTATGATTTTACTAATCTAATTTTTATTCAGTGGATCAAAAACCATCCTCAGCCCATGTACCTTTTCATATACATATGCCTCAGTTTATATCTTAAACATACCTACATTAGTTTATTATGGCTGCTGAAATGAATTTCCATAAGCTAAGTCACTTAAAACAACACAGTTTTATTTATTCCCTGATAGTTCTGGAGGTCAGAAGTCTAATCAGTTTCACTGGGCTGAAGTCAGGTGTTGGCAGGGTGGTTCTTTCTAGAGACCTTGAAGAGAGGACTAATGCCCAAGCCTTCTCTGTCTTCTGGAGTTCACCCATATCCCTGGGCTTGTTGCCTCCTTCCTTCATCTTCGAAACCAGCAATGTTGCACCTTTCTATGCTTTTCTTCCAAAATCACCTCGCCTTCTGACTATAGAAGGGAAAGCTTCGCTGTTTTTAAGGACTCCTACAAGTAAAGGGAGCCCACCCAGATAAACCGGAATTAATTACTCCATCTTAATCACATCTGCAAATCTCTTCATCATATAAAGCAATATTCACAGGTTCTTGGTGGTGGTTTAGTAGCTAAGTCGTGTCTGACTCTTGCCACCCCAAGGACTGTAGCCTGCCAGGCTCCTCTGTGCTTGGGATTTTCCAGGCAAGAATACTGGAGTGGGTTGTCATTTCCTTCTCCAGGGGATCTTCCCAACCTAGGAATCGAACCCAGGTCTCCTGCTTTGCAGGCAGATTTTTTACCAACTGAGCTATGAGGGAAGCCCACAGACATCTTAGATGGGTCATCATTTTGACTACCACAATGTGTTACTTGAAAAACTATCTAAATAAGATTTCTGGATGTCAGATCTTATTGAACTGCACTGAGAAAAATTAGCATTGTTAAAAATAATTGGGATTTTATGATGGGTTTTCTTAATGCAAGTCAAACTTTTTAAATAAAGCTTCCATTACTTTAGAACTTTAAGGTACAATTTAAACATTTTAGAACTATTTTTAATACTTTGCCTAGAATTAGTGTCCAGGACTAAGGACTTTAGCATATGAAGCAGATATATCTAGTCAGTGGTTCAGATTTCAACCATGATTTTAACCTTTCTAAAAAATAAAAGTAGAATTTTAATACAACTGCACTGAGTGGAGTATACCTCAAAGCGAAATAACCACACTTTATATTAAACATTATTCTCTCATCTGTCTGTCTCAAAACTGTTAATAATAAAAGCTATATCTGACCCTGTTTGTATTTCTAGAGTTTTATTAGATACTTCTCTTCTATTTCACCAAAAACACAGCCTTGGATAAATGGCTATATGTGACCATGACTTTATATTTTTGCTGTTTTTAAAGTTACTAAAACTTCTGTCAGCAACCAAGCTTTATTTTTCAGATTTAAAAATCACGTTCAGGAATTGTCTCCTTATTTCTCAAACAATTGAAATGGTTTCTCAAGGGATTCACACTATTTATAAGCAACTAAAAATGACCGAGCTTCAACCTTCGTTCAAAATTGCCTCTGATAAAAATCTACCGAAAAGCTGTTTTGTTAAAGGACCTAATAAATAATTTATTTAAATAAATGTGAACAAAACTTTAGCAAGGTTTTGGAGCAGAGACTTATGCTGGATTAATGGCACTTTTATGTCTATGTTTCCAAACACTCTTGTTATATTCTTGGGTTCCTATCATTTTTCTTTTTTTACGACAGTAAAAGCATACGATACGTTGAACTTCTGTGAAAGTAGATGAAGATGTGGGCAATGACAGATTAGCAATAACTCTTGAAAGTGCTTAATGGATTTTTCTTGTCTAAAAATTGTTTTCAAATAACTGCTTTGTTTTTCTTGATTTTTTTATTCAATGGCTCATTTTTTTAAAAAACTAGGTATGAATTTATGACCCCTTGTCACTAGACTCACATTCTGCATTCTTGAAAAGAAAATGCTGCTTTGTCAGGTAATGCCCTTATAAGTGCCATATACACTCTTAGACTAATAGAGAATTTTTTAAATGATGGATAAGTTTTAAAGGTTTATTTTAGGTAATTTGGATTATTCCTATATTCCATCATTAGAGGAATATAATTTTTTCCCCCCTATGTTCCAGTATTATGTATGGTACAATAAAATCAGCAAATAGGTATACTCATGATTTACATAGCAACACACCATGACACCATTTTAAAGGATAATCAATGTGGTAATAATAAGCTAAATATTATTTTCTCTGCATTCTCATGACTTGGCACAATTAAAAATATTATTGCTTATGAGGTAAAACCAATTATTAAAAATATATAGATGGTTATACACAATACATTGTCTCAGATAAAGATGGTTATACACAATGCATTGTCTAAAATAAAACTGAGTGCCTAAAACAAATTGTACATGTATTACAATAATTTTACCCATGCTATGTATGTGTGAATTTTGACACAAATAATTCAGAATCTAAACTCCTCCTTACTTGAAAATTAATAGAAGTTAGATTTCAACTTGTTAATGATGACAATATAACCATGATCAGAAATGAGCACTGTCCCCTTGGTGGTAAAACTTGGAAATGAATAAGTCAGATTAATTATTTCTGAATGATTTGCTATTTTTTTGTCTCGTTGAAATCCAATATATTATTAAGATGCCTAGACATTCCTGATAATAGACCAAGGTGAGCCTTCTGTCAGCGCACATAAAGGAGCTAAAGCAGAGCTCACAATAGCACACACACACACCAGTATGCTAATCTGAACAAAGAAGCAGGACCCACAAAGGGCCAAGATGGCAGAAAAATCTCAAAAGATGCCGCACTTCAGTAACAAGATTTTCTATGAGCTCATTAATATTTACCAAAGCCAAGAGAGCTCTTGTTTCTTTCATTTAGCCACAAATGCCTCCTCAAAATTATTCCTATATTGAGACCGCATTAGAAAAATAAACTATGCATATAAAAGAAGCCTCACATGAAAGACAAGCAGCTTTGAAGATAAGGCTGCTTTCAGGGTGAGCATCTGCACCCAGAAGACCATTTACACAAATTAACATATTTTATCTGCTGTAAAAACACACACACACAAATAATTCACATGTGCAAGAATATTTAAATTACTATCAGGGAATGCTTGAGCATTATTAGTATTTCCCACGAAAACATAATCTCTGAAAAACAAGGCAAAGATTTGCCACTTAAAAAGAAAACTAGTGGCAGAGACGTTTTTCCATTGCAAGCAGTGTTTCTCCGAATCATTTAGCAGGGCGATCAGCAAATAAGTGTTAGATCAAAAAGACCTGGGCTTGCATCCAACCCTAGCTGTGCAGTATTGGGTAAGTTACTCAGTCTCTCTGAGCCTCAGATTGTCCATCTGTAAAATGATTATTAATACATACCTTGTGTGATTTTGAGAAATTAAAGAGACAACGGTCACCAAGAGCTTAATATATAGCATAGCCCATTCAAAGCCTTCAATAAATATTTTGTTTTTCTGTAATTATTAATTGGAAGAACTCTAGAGATAATAAAAATTTACATATTATACAACTATCCTAAGAGAAATACAATCACCATTTGGTGAATACACATCTAGTTCCTTCTCTACATGTGTGAACAAGCTTGTATGCATGCTTTCCAACTCTGTATTTCATAGCTATGGAAGTGTACCTTGAAATATCTCACTTGTTTCTTCTGTTCCCCCGTGAACAACAAACTGTGAATACGTTTCCATATCTTTAGCTATTATTTTTCAGCACCATTTTAATTGCTGATGGTATATCATTGTGTGAATGTATCACAGTGTTTGAGATACTTCCAATAAGTAATCAGTGTAAACAATAGTTCAATGTATGTATCTGGCAATAAATATTTGTATACACCCTAAATTATCATTTAACCTAAATACCATTATGATAAACATCCCACAAACAGAAGTATGTATATATTATTTCCTTCAACTTGAAAACATGCATTTCTATACATCTCACTTTTTTCTAGTTTGTTTTTAATATTTATTTTTTGAGTAGACAATATATTTGTCTTATAAGTTGTTTTTATATCACTATAATAAAAATAAAAAGTAAACAGTAAAAAGTTCTTTCCATGGCTTTTTCTAATATTTACCTCATCTATTCTGCACATAACATTATTGTTAATGTATACAGTCTTTTAGATTTTATCTATGAATAGAAAAGTAAAGATGAACATATGTGTTTTATCTTTTTTTTCATAATGGGTAGCATATAATGCATATTATGGTATATCTTGCTTTTTTTACTTAATAATACAATTTATAGTTAATTCTATATCATTACTTAAGAGATAAGCTACATACTATTCCATTGCATGCTTGTACCATAATTTACTTAACCAAACCTCTACTGATTGATATTTGGCTTTATTCCAATGTTCTGCTCTTGATAAAATGTTATCGCAGTGATTAAAATTCAAAATATATTATTTCACATATATGTAAACATATTTTCGGTTTGGACTGACACTCAAAATATACAATGACTTGTAGGCTACACTAGTGTTTATTGTCTGATTATCAAGTCAGTTAAATTTCCAGAAGTAGCATTGCTCACCTCAGTTCCATATGCCTTTTAAAAGAAAAAAGAGGATGTAACTGCATTTCTGCCATAAAATGTCTTTTTTGTACTCATTGGGTTTCTTCCTTAAATTCAACCCCTGCAGCTCACGTCTGATCTTGGCTGCTTTTCGACAGCCCTTCTACATGTTATGGAGTTGGTGGATTTCACCTGTCTCATAATTTCACTGATATATCTACTGCATCATTCCTTCATAGAAGTGAATATTATGATTTAAAGAGCTTATAAATTTTATAGGTAAAAATGTGCTTTCTGCTCTTGATTTCATTTGCATATTTTAATAGTGAAGTAGTTATTTTNTGGTGGATTTCACCTGTCTCATAATTTCACTGATATATCTACTGCATCATTCCTTCATAGAAGTGAATATTATGATTTAAAGAGCTTATAAATTTTATAGGTAAAAATGTGCTTTCTGCTCTTGATTTCATTTGCATATTTTAATAGTGAAGTAGTTATTTTAACATATTTATTTACTATTTTTATTTCATATTCAGCAAAACAGCTATTTTTAATGAAGTTTTAATGCTTTTCCTTTTGTTTCTAACAGTATGCTCTATAGCAAACTTATGATTCTTTTTGTATTTCCTTACATCCATTCAATTTTTACTTGGAGGTGGTTTGAAAATATTTTTATCCAAAGTAACTCCACTTTTTCAGAAATATCAGACTCAAGAAAACAAGATGTAAGTTCATTTATTCACTTACTCATTCAATCAAAGTGTATTCAATCCTCCACATACCAACTATTTTTCTTGGTACTGATGACACAGTGGGAAATAAGGTTCAGTCTTTTTGCCACTTACATTTCAATGAGGAAAAAATAAAGGAGAAAAAGGACTAGAGAATGATGAGTGAAATGGATTTTGCTTTGTTTTTAGATCAGGT
>SJYX01013203.1:0-12018 GCA_006410675.1 Oreotragus oreotragus
GTTTTATTAAACTTCAGAGATACCGCATATTACAAATCGAAGGTTTATGGCAACCCTCTGTTGTAAGATGATGGTTCGCATTTTTTAGCAAAGAAGTGCTTTTAAATTAAGGTATGTGCATTGTTTTCTTATACATAATGCTATTGCACATTTCCTAGACTACAACATAGGATAAGCATAACTTTAACATGCACTGGGAAACCAAAAAGTTTGTGTAACTCCCTTTTTGGGGAATCTTTTCTTTATCTAGGGGTGTTGAAGCAGCTCTGCCATATCTCCAAGGGAAGCCTTCAGTTGTTATTTTA
This sequence comes from Oreotragus oreotragus, assembly GCA_006410675.1. NCBI lineage: Eukaryota > Metazoa > Chordata > Mammalia > Artiodactyla > Bovidae > Oreotragus > Oreotragus oreotragus. Next base: position 306 of record SJYX01013203.1, read on the forward strand.
GCTTGTGGTTACAGTATTAGTTGATTTAAGAAGACTTCCAAACGCTCAGGCAAAATGAACTGTCGTGTGTGCTACCAGGAAAAGTAACTTGCTAAAAACATGATTGAGAGAATGAGTTTTTCCTTTGCTGCACAGTGGAAAAAGTTAGACCAAAAATACAGACTTTTTATCTTTGAAAACACCATCTTATTCTCAAAATCATCACTCTGCACGGAACTTGTATTTTACAGCTGAAATAATCAGTTTCTGTGGGGTGTTATTACTCACACTATCTTTTCTGTTGAGAGAAAACGTGTTTTCAAAGCACAGATTCCCAATCTTTCAAAATAAGTCACCTTGCAAGAAAATGAAATGTAACTTTAGTATGCAGCCCACCAGGCTCCCCCATCCCCNGAACTTGTATTTTACAGCTGAAATAATCAGTTTCTGTGGGGTGTTATTACTCACACTATCTTTTCTGTTGAGAGAAAACGTGTTTTCAAAGCACAGATTCCCAATCTTTCAAAATAAGTCACCTTGCAAGAAAATGAAATGTAACTTTAGTATGCAGCCCACCAGGCTCCCCCATCCCCGGGATTCTCCAGGCAAGAACACTGGAGTGGGTTGCCACTTCCTTCTCCAATGCATGAAAGTGAAAAGTGAAAGTAAAGTCGTTCAGTTGTGTCTGACTCTTAGGGACCCCATGGACTGCAGCCTCCCAGGCTCCTCCACCCATAGGATTTTCCAGGCATGAATACTGGAGTGGGGTACCATTGCCTTCTCCCTTAGTATGTCCAGATGCTGCCATATGAAAGGTACCTTCTCCAACCATAGGCAACTATGGGGAGCAATTGTGGATATTTCTGTAGACTGGCAGCCCATAGGGATTGTAGAAGAGACAAAAGCTTTGAATGACAGAACACTAAGGAGTGATATAACTAGAAAAAGAAAGAAAGAAAACCAACCCAGTAAAGGAGTCTTTCCACTTGTCTACATTCTGTTCTTCTTTCCCTCCCTGCAAAATACAGAAAATATAATTTGTTTTTCTATCTTTCAAAAAATTTATAAACATTCCCTTCTTCATAACATACTGTGGTTATAAAAATACTGGAATTAAAAACCCAGTGTATCTTCTGGGTAGAAGTGTTTAAGGCCTCCCCTCCCTCTTGCAGGAATGTTTTAGATTCAGATTTTGCAGCTCAATTCTGAGATCCTGATAGAGTAGGGAACTAAGGGGCTAACCTTAAGTCATCTTCAGAGTCAGAGGTAAGAGGGGCCAGACCAGCTGTACAGCCCCAGACCTGGCTAGGAATGAGATAGTCATGAAACACAGGACCAAGAGCCCAGCTTTGGCCTAGAGTGACTGTACTTTTTGAATAAACCAGGAGGGTCTCATGATTACAGGCCTGGACAGTATAGTCTTCTTTGTTGAAATCACCTGTATTGGGAGGTGGGACCCTGAGGAAACAGTGCCCCAGAAAGCAAGCAGGCATTTCCTAACTCAACCAATGGATGAGTTCGATAGCATCACTGACTCAGCGGGCATGAATTTGCGCAGACTCTGGGAGATAGTGAAGGAGAGGGAAGCCAGGCATGCTGCTGTCCATGGGGTCACAAAGAGTCAGACACAACTTAGCTACTCAACAACAACAAGATTCATAGGACATTTTCACGAGAAAATGGTACACGGACTTAGCCAATTTTGAGTTGTCCTTTTGACCCTATCTTCTTCTCATCCTCATATTGTACCTTATTTTCCATGGTATTCAGGACCATTTATGATCTGACTCCAAGCTACCTTTCTTGGTTTATTACTGATTTCTTCAGTCCACCACCTATGCATGTGAAGCCATACACACAAGCTACATACACTTGCCCATATTTTTGTTTATGCTTTCTCTTTGGGAAGGTCCTTCTCCCCATGAAGCATTCTGGAGTTTGTCTTTCCCTTTTGTATGTCTGTACTCTCCTATTTTTTCCCTCTTATCTCCTGGCTCCTTTAAGGAAAGCTAAGCTTGATTTCATGTTCCCAACAAGGCCAGGCATGTATGTCGCGTGCAATAGCCACTCGAGGTAGAGGAAGAGGTCTACTAAGAATCAGGCTGCCTCTCCGGATCACTTTGTTTAAGTACAATAGTCTGAAATCAAATGAGTCTGAAGAAATCTTCCATTTCAGTTCCCACTGTTCTTATATATTAAACAGGTTAGGTTCTTTTGCCTTCACCTTTTTCTTGGGTCTCTAGTTTTCATGCTGTGGTCACAGAGCTCTTAACAGTCTAAGGTAGTCTCCAGAAGCCAGCAAAGAAGGTATGACATGATAAAACTTCCATCGTGGTATCAAGGTGTTGTTTAGACCTCTCTCATATCCAATGTCAATAAAATCAGACAGATGCAAGAATTATATGAATCCTCCATATTCAGAAAATGGTTTCCAGGGCTCATCTTTAAATTTATGGAACTTATTAAAATCATACAAAATGTAAAATCTCAACATATAGAAAAGACAAATGTGGGCCTCTTTGTAAGATTTGCTGAATGTTCTTATTGGGATTATGAGAGAACTCAGACCTCTATTACTGATGACTCTAGAACTGCTCATCATTGGCATGAGTTATTAAGGTGATGGATCAAAGAAGTCAACGTGGGAAGAAATCATTTAATAAAAAAAGGGAAATAAGCCTTTGTAAAAGTGCTCATCATTAAGTAGGACATCAGACTCTAACATCTGCTTTAGTTTAAAAGAAACAATCTTAATCTGATAAATTGCTTTATCACTTTGCTTAACCTTATCCTTGCTTTAAGATGTTTAATGTTTTAAGATGTTCCTATGGGCTATATCTTAATAATAATCTGTACAAATGAGAACTTTATACATTCATTTTTGCCTAGCTCAATTTAGAAATAAATAGAAACAATACAAGGCTTATGTAAAGAAGGAAGTAATAAAATTTTAAAAAGCACAGACCTCAAAGTTCTGCAGATCTGGGTATTGCCTACAGATCTACCACTTGAGATGTGTGATGGTTTAGTTGCTAAGTCACAACCAACTCTTTCGCAAGCCCGTGGACCGTAGCCAGGCTTTTCTCTCCATAGGATTTCCCAGGCAAAAGTACTGGAGTGGGTTGCCATTTCCTTCTCCAGGGGATCTTCCCAACCCAGAGACTGAACTCAGGTCTCCTGCATTGCAGGCGGATTCTTTACCAATTGAGCCCACGGAAGGCCTACACTTTCAAAGAGGAATGTCAAATCAGCAGAGTTACTAAATCAAAAGCAATGTGAAGTGAGAACTGTCCATTTTTGTTTTAGATTTTGAATGAAAATATCAATAAATCACCTTTGTTTCATCTCATGCATTAGTTTAATATTGTGGAAAGAAAATATGCATTTAATTTTCCCTCCATTCCCATTTCCAGTCTGTGGGTCTCCCCTGGTCCAACCTGTTGTGAAATTCTGGGCTCTGCATTCTTGTCTCAGCAAGGTGAATTCAGGTGACCAAGTGAGAGTCTGCATAGCAGCTTCAGCGATCCCAGGAACTGAAATGCTTTGGATTCTGGGAAAACTTTGGCCCAACAAAATGTGAATCTGGGGTAGACAGAGAGATATCCCCAGTGTTCTTAGTTGTCAAGAAGCTAAAGGGAAGTTGAGCAACTGGGTGAGCCATCTGCACTCCTGAGGTGGGAGAGTTCAAGGAGATGGAAGACATAACAGTCCACAGAGCACAAAATATTTTACATCCCATCCCTTTCTAGATTGCTACCACAACTTGAGACCCAACAGTAAAAAATAGTAACTCAGCTATGAGGACTCAGGAGTCAGAGAAAAGAAGATCGAGCAAAGAGGTGTCCAGCAATATAGAACTACTGAACAATAAGAACAAAACCAAAATTAGAATATTTAAGAAGTGTCAGGTACAGCAAAATATAATGAATTCATGATTATTAAACTAAAACTTTCAAAATATGAACTGAATTACTGACAATGACAAAAGAAGTAGAAAACTTGTGGATCAGTCGTCACTGAGATTGCTAAGGTATGCAAAGATCTACCATTTAAAAGGTACCAAGACCAGCACATGCAAAAGTGAGCATTCTCTAATTTAAAAAAGAAGTAATTCCAATGTTATTTAAGCTATTCTTTTATTAAGATGTATAAACTTTCCCATTTATTTCATATAATTGACATATTCAACCCATTGGATGTTAGTACAAAAGAAAACTACAGACCAATCTCAACCATGATTTAAAGTGTAACAATTCTAAATAAGCTATTAGCAATTGGAATCCAAAAATATATCAAAAGAACACTTGATGTGACTAAGAAGGTTTATTTGGAGAAATGTGTGAATAGTTCAAGCCAGAAAAGTCTCTCAATATATTCCAGAATATCAATTAATAAAGGAGAAAATACATATGAACTTACCAATATCAGATGCAGACAACATATTTGATAAAATACATAGTCTTTTCAAAAAATTGCCAAGTAAAATAGAAACTACTTAATGAAGTTACTTAAATATAATATTTCCCAAAATCTAATCACATATAAAAGTTTAAAGAGTAAAACAATAGAACATTTATAATAATAACAGAAAAATAATAGAATGCCTGCTATTAAGATTATTAATCAACATTGTCTTGGCAATGTAGTGAAATAAGAAAGGACTTCCCAGGTGGCTCAGTGCTAAAGAATCCACTTTCCAATATAAGAGCTACAGAGACACGGTTTTAATCCCTGGGTCTTGAAGATCCCCTGGAGCAGGAAATGGCAACCCACTCCAATATTCTTGCCAGGACAGAGGAGCCTGGTGGGCTACAGTCCATGAGGTTGCAAAGAGCTGGACACAACTGAGCATGCACACAAGTAAGATAAGAAAATAAGGTAATTGGTATAAGCAGTGGAAGAGGTTTAGCTATATTTTTTTACTGATAATATGGTTTGTATACCCAGAAAACCCCAGAGACTAAAATACTCAAACTCAGATTAAGAAGTCATATGGTAGATTCCTGGATACAAGATAATTATATTTATAATAATACACTCAAACTTACACACTGATATGTGAATATGTATGTATTTTTATATATTCATATATATATACATATATACTCATAAACCTCATGAAATATTTTATAGAGCAGCACTAGCTGATGTAACGATAAACCTAGGAACTAAGTGGCCCATCATAGTTGAAGTCAACGTTTCCCTTCATGAATTGAGGCAATGGGTGTTGTGGGGTGAAAAAGAAGCTTATTCCATAGTCATCCAAGGAATGCAGCTGACAGAGGCTCTGTCATCTTTATTTCAAGGCTCCTAAGGTTGCCCTAAGTATTAATAACCAACTGATAAAAAGACTTGCATATTTTTAATTCAGACCTAAAGCTAGTAAACAGCACTTCTGCCACATTCTGTTGCTCTAAATTCAGATATTGAGAATCTTGTAGATAAAAGGGAACCTGGGAAATACAGTTTTGGGGATACTGGACCACCATTTCCCAGGAGTAACACGTCACAATGAAGCCAGAAAGTAAATTTTTGGTGGATGACTTGTCTCTATGTTGTAGGTGGGCATTATTACCACCATTTTACAGGTGACAAGACTGAGGCACAGAAGTTTAAATGGCATATCCAAGGTTACCCACATAATAGTAGTAGATTCAAGATTTGAACCAAACCAGGGTTTGAGTCTTGTTCCAGAATCCATGGTTTTAACCATTGTGCTACACTGCACCATATCAAATGTCTTTTGTCTCTTCTAGAAACAATCACCAAGAAATGGAGATAGCAAAAAAAAAAAAAAAAATCATCTGCAATATTCAGTTCAGTTCAGTCGCTCAGTCATGTCTGACTCTTTGTGACCCCATGAACTGCAGTGCACCAGGCCTCCCTGTCCATCACCAACTCCCAGAGTCCACTCAGACCCATGTCCATTGAGTCAGTGATGCCATCCAACCATCTCATCCTCTGTCGTCCCTTCTCCTCCTGCCCTCAATCTCTCCCAGCATCAGGGTCTTTTCCAATGAGTCAGCTCTTTGCATGAGGTAGCCAAAGTATTGGAGTTTCAGCTTCAGCATCAGTCCTTCCAATGAACACCCAGGACTGATCTCCTTTAGGATGGACTGGTTGGATCTCCTTGAAGTCCAAGGGACTCTCAAGAGTCTTCTCCAACACCACAGTTCAAAAGCATCAATTCTTCGGCACTTAGCTTTCTTTATAGTCCATACATGACCACTGGAAACCTTGACTATAAGTTTATTAGGTGTAGATTGAATGAGAAAGATATAGATCCTATGTGAAGAAATCTTGAAGGACATAAAAATAAATATTCACAAATGAAAAAGCACTGCTTATTCTTGGATAAAACTTAACAGCATAAAAGTGTTGGATTCTTCAAAAATTAGTAACCCCGAAGAGTTCATTTTTTAGAATTTGATAGTTATGTGAAATGTCTTTTTAAGCTGTCCAACATTCATCTGTAAAAACACAATATTAGGGGGATTGCCCTACTGGATATTGGCATATGTTACAACCAAATTAAATGGAAATATAAAAAAAAATAGAGAATAAAAAAATACCAGCATACATTAAAATTTAAAAGATTAAAAATGCTATTTTAATTCAGTGAGAAAAGGGTGAGTTATTAAACAGATGGTGATAGTACTATCATGCTTATCCATGGTGAAGAAAGTAACATTGGACTTTTATATTACATCACCTACAAAAATACATTCCAAATGGATGAAAGACTTAAAAACAAATAACAAAAATGTAAAGTAATCTTGGCAAAAATCAAGGAGATTACACATACAATCTAAAGCCAAGAGAAACCTTATTGACCAAGACAGGGAGACCAGAAACCATTTCAAAAACAGCAGACTTGGTTATCTAAAAGTAATTTTTAAAATATTTCCTGAATAGTAAAAAGTAAATCAATAAGCTAGATATTGGGAGAAAATTGCAGTACAGCCAACAAAGAATTAACAATTTTAATTACATGCAAAGAGGTCTTATAAATTGACAAGAATAACAACTGAACAGAAAAATGAGCCCCCCCCCCCAAAATATGAATAAGCAGCTAAAAAAAAAAATCCAAATGGNCTCAGAAAGTAAGGAATCTGCCTGCAATTCAGGAAACCCAAGTTTAATCCTGGGTGGGGAAGATAACGCTGGAGAAGGGAATGGCTGTCTCTTATACACATCTAGATGTGTATAAGAGACAGGAACAGAAAAATGAGCCCCCCCCCCCAAAATATGAATAAGCAGCTAAAAAAAAAAATCCAAATGGCGAGCATAGATAGTGAAAACTTCTCCAACTCACTAGTGATCAGGGAAGTACAAATTAAGGTAACAATGAAATATCACATGCCTATCAAACTAACAAAAATTATAAAAGCTTCTATTACTTATTCCTGATGGAGAATTTAAGTATACATTCACACATTGCTGGTAGAAATCTGAATTGTTATGTGTTTTGGAGAAAGCAATCTGGAAATACGTATTTAAAACTATACCATTTGACCCAGCAATCTCAAAGAAATAAGCAAACCACGTCTCAAGCTATAAGTGGTTCAATCCATCATGAAAACAAAGTAGACTTGCAATCTATGATATTCTTCAAGAATAAAAAATAAAAGATCTGCAGCTCATCGGTGCTACCCTGATTTGACTTTGAAATATCGAAAGCAGAATGTCTCTATGGTTTCAGTGGCTGATGCTCAGTTAAGAATAATTTAGGAAGAACTTCCATGTTTGAATTAATGTCAAGATATCTGAAAGAAAGTGTTAGTCACTCAGTCATGTCTGACTCTTTGCAACTCCTTGGACTGTAGCCTTCCAGGCTCTTCTGACCATGGAATTCTCCAGGCAAGAATACTGGAGTGGGTTGCTATGCCCTTCTGCAGGGGATCTTCCTGACCCAGGGGTCAAACCTGAGTCTCCTGCCTTTCAGTCAGATTCTTTACTGAGACTTGGGCTCAAATAATGAGAGAAAGAGGCCTTATTCAGTTTGGGGCAGAGTGGAAGGGTGTGTGTGAGAACTTTCTTCTGAAATCTCTCCAAGGAAGGTGTGACAAAGGGGTGCATTCAAGAGGAAAGAACAATGTAAGAATACTGCTTGGGCCAGGTGGTTAAAATGATAGCCCACAATTTATACACATCTCCCCTAGGCAGTCTTCTCCCACACTGAATCTGAGTTTGGTCATGAGGCTTATTTTGGTCAAGCAAAGAGAGACTTGAAAAATGCGTACACATCCGAGCTTGCTTTCTCTCGGTGCCATTGGGAACCTGGAGATTATCACAGTGTGAACAAGCTTGATCTAGCCTACTGGATGATGAGTTTTATTTGGCCTAGTTATCCTACCAGCCAGCCAACTAACTGCCGAACATATGAATGAGGCCATCAACCACTAGCCAATGGAAGATGCCTGAGTGAGCCCAGCTGAGATGGTCAGAACCACCCAGCCCAAAATGTCAATTCACTAAATCTTGAGCTACTGATATGGGTATTACTTTAAGATTCAAAATTTTGGGATGGTTTCTACACAGCTAAAGCTGCTATACTACTAAAAGACCAGGGGACCAAAATGTCATAAAACTTTAGAATCTTTTGAACATTCATGCTTTAAAGCAGGGAGCTTATATGAATATAGTCAACTGTCAATTTATAAAAATGCATATGAATAGAGATGTGTTATACGAGGACAAGCATTGAAAAGAAAGGCAATAAGAATACCTAATCAAGTTGATTCAGCCCTTAAAAGAAAACAAACTGAAGTATGAAATAAAAGCATTGAAAAGTGTGAATGCTTAAATCGTATGAATAATGCAGTTTGATTATAAGCCTATCTAATTCATCTAATATTAAATTAAAGTAATTCTAAAGACACATGGTACACTAAATATAAAAATAGGAGACTCAGAGAACTGAATAATTCTTTGTTAAAAAAGAAAGAAAAATCTAGTTAGTTTGAACTAGTGCTTATGATGTATATAGCTTGAGAATTGTTGTTTTAGATATGGGAAAAACAGTAAAGCACTGAGAATTATGGTCAGTGTAGATTACTTCAAATAAAACCCACTGTCTCGTAAAATTCATAGAAATTATAAACTTGTCCTGAGCTTTGTTTTCCATTACTATCATCAATGAGAAATAATTTACTTCTTTGCCCAACTCCTCGTCTTGTTCCCAAAGGCTCACTTCAGCAAGCCTTATTAAGTGCTTTAGGGTCAACTCAGAAAAATGTGAACTTTAGTTGAAAGAATGGTGTCCAACACATGGTGTATGGAGAGTTGCATTCTGTCCCTGTGGTATTTCTCAGGGACAATGCCACTCTACAGGGATTGTTAGGTATTACAAAGTGCCTTCAAGTGAGATTTCTCTTGGAATCTCATCACTATCTTTGGAAATTCGGTGTTATCCCCTTTGTGCAGATGAGAAAGTTTAGATCAGACAAGTTGGACAGCAGCCAGGCTCTTGTCTCCTAGGTATTAGTGGTTTAGATTCTACGGCCAGTTACCTTGTACTCCTAAATGGCTAGGAAAGTCTCTCTACTACTTTGTGTGTGTGTGTGTGTGTGTGTGTGTGTGTGTGTGGCTATGCTGAATCTTTGTTGCTGTGTACGGGCTTTCTCTAGTTGCAGTGAGCAGTGGCTACTCGCTAGGCGTGGTGCAAGGCCTTCTCATTGCGGTGACTTCTCCTGTTGTGAAGCATGGACTGTAGGGTGAGGGGGCTTCAGCAGTTGTGGTGCATGGACTTAGTTGCCTATGGCATCTTCCTAGACCAGGGATCAAACTTGTGCATTGGCAGGTGAATTCTTAACCACTGGACCACCAGAGAGGTACTCTCCTGCTACTTCTTGATTCTTCACTAAAGCATTAGTTTGAAAAGCTCAGGTACAGGCCCTGTAGTACTAGAAACTGCTCATCCCAGATGTCACCTTTCAAGCCCTTTGGTCAAAGTGTCACAGCCCTTTTACCTGCGTCTCGAGTGCTGTGTCCAGGGTGGAGATGCCCCCGCTTGCCCTCACTGTTAACTGACAGTCACTTCCATTTTAATCCAGCGTCTTGTCCTTGGTGTCCTGCACTTCTTATAGCTCTAGGACAATAAAGTCAAACATGAAGTGTTGTAAATACGGGAGCACTCATTTTGCTAAATTAATTTGTTCTGCATTTGCAAGCCTAAAAGTTTCTCTGAAGGAAAACAAAAGAGCACAAAGAGTTGGATTTCAATTTTTGGACACACAGACCATGTTTGCCCAGAAGTCTAATTTTCTAGATTAATGAATCATATCGGATATTGTAAATTAAAAATTACTTTTAGAGAATGGGAACAATGCAAATAAATGGAAGGCACTTATTGAAGAAGATACTGTGGTACCCACGTGTCATACACATTGAAACACAGCTTTGTGGTTGTTAAGCTCAGTTGAATGGGTTCTTTGCAATCAGAAATCCACTCTTTGGCTTTCCTCTAGATGGGTTTCTCTAAAAGGACGAGGGTTTCCTCTATTCCTTCCATTTTTCTTGGACTTTTGAAAAGGATCTGAACTATATGGAATTGCTAAAATATCAAAACTTTCAGTCCAGCAGCCCATTTATGCAGTAACACTAGTATTTTTCATTTATTATCACATCATTATTTCCAGAGTATGACTATACATGTGATTTCATTTGATTCACATAGATTTCTAAAGCATTTACAGGCAACAAGGTTGTTTGATAGGGAGAAATTGGTAATTTTATCTCTATTTTGTCAGCAGAGGCCTTTAAGAAAGCCTGGGGAGGCGAGGGAATTTGCTGGCTGCTAATGAAGGAATTGCTGGGGTAGGCTGCTTGCTCTAAACCAGTTCTCTCTCCTGCTCAATCCACAAATAGGGCTTATTAGAGTTACTGTTCCACTGCAGGAAGAAGAACCTTCTCTGCCCCTTGACAAGCCACTACCGCTCCATCTTAGAGAGATGGTGGGAAGAGTCAATGGCAGAATTTCAGCAGATCTGGTTCCTCCATCATGCTGCCCAGAACTACCTACATTCATTTCTTAGACCCCAGTGTCTTAAAATGGGAAAAAAGACATCCACTGTATTCACTGGCTTGTGATGATGATAAAATTAAATAATGAATATAAGACTATATTTTTGAACTATAATCACTCCATAAATGTCAAGGTGAGACAAGAAATCTGAAAGCAAAGGAACTTCTTTGAAGTCTGAGTCTAGCCTCTGGAACTAGGCATTGGGCAAGATGGATTAGACATACTATTTCATTTAATTCTCAAGTCAGCCCAGCTAGCTGAATACTACTACTATTATTAGACCCCCTTAGTTTTTTCCGATTATTATAAGTGATAAACTAAGTTGAATATTTTATAGCAGGAAACACACTAATACAGAAAATTATAAAACACAAGCATCTTTCACCACTAAATATTCTGCAGAAGTCTCTTTTTCCCCCAAGGAATAAAATGTCACACTTAAGCCAAACCCCTACCCTGACTTCACCCCACCTTTCTCATTTCCCTGCAGTTCATATGCATTCCTCCAAAGGATGTATTTATAATTTTATTATGTCTATGGACATCCATAGAAGTCAGTTCAGTTGCTCAGTCTTGTCTAATCTTTGAGATCCCATGGACTGCAGCATGCCAAGCTTCCTTGTCCATCACCAACTCCCAGAGCTTGCTCAAAACATGTCCATCAAGTCGGTGATGCCATCCAACCATCTCATCCTCTCTCCTCCCCTT
>SJYX01013203.1:14795-34342 GCA_006410675.1 Oreotragus oreotragus
GTTTGTCTGCCTTTTATCAATCCAACCTGAGCATCTGGAAGTTCTCGGTTCACGTACTGCTGAAACATTGCTTGAAGAAGTTTGAGCATTACTTTGCTAGCGTGTGAGAGATGAGTGCAATTGTGCAGTAGTTTGAACAAACTTTGGCATTGCATTTCATTGGGATTCACATGAAAACTGACCTTTTCCAGTCCTGTGGGCACTGCTGCATTTTCCAAATTTGTTGACATATTGAGTGCAGCCCTTTAACAGCATCATCTTTTAGGACTTGAAATAGTTCAGCTGGAAATCTACTAGCTTGGTTGGTAATGATGCTTCCTAAAGCCCACTTGACTTCAGGCTCTAAGATTTCTGGCTCTAGGTGAGTGATCACACCATTACAATTATCTGGGTCATGAAGATCTTTTTTGTATAGTTATTCTGTGTATTCTTACCTTCTCTTCTTAATATCTTCTTCTTCTGTTAGGTCTGTGCTGCTTCTGTCCTTTATTGTACCCACTTTTGCATGAAATGTTCCCATGGTATCTCTGATTTTCTTGAAGAGATCTCAAGTCTTTTCCATTCTATTGTTTTCCTCTATTTCTTTCCATTGATCACTGAGGACGGCTTTCTTAGCTCTCCTAGCCATTCTTGGAACTTTACATTCAGATGGATATATCTTTCCTTCTCTCCTTTGCCTTTTGCTTCTCTTCTTTTCTCAGATATTTGTAAGGCCTCCTCAGATAACCATTTTGTCTTTTTGCATTTCTTTTTCTTGGAGATGGTCTTGACCACTGCCTCCTATACAATTTCATGAACCTCTCTCCATAGTTCTTCAGGCACTTTGTCTATCAGATTTAATTCCTTGACTCTATTTGTCACTGCCACCATATAATCGGAAGGGATTTGATTTAGGTCATACCTGAATGGTCAGTGGTTTTCCCTACTTTCCTCAATTTAAGTCTAAATTTGGCAATAAGGAGTTCATGATCTGAGCCACAGTCAGCTCCTGGTCTTGATTTTGCTGACTGTATAGAGCTTCTCCATCTTTGGCTGCAAAAAATATAATCAATCTGATATTGGTATTGACCATCTGGTGATGTCCATGTGTAGAGCTGTCTCTTGTGTTGTTGGAAGAGGGTGTTTGCTATGACCAGTGCATTCTCTTGAAAAAACTGTTAGCCTTTGCCCTGCTTCATTTTGTACCCCAAGGCCAAACTTGCCTGTTATTCGAGGTAACGCTTGACTTTCTACTTTTGTATTCCAGTCCCCTATGATGAAAGGACATCTTTGTGTGTGTGTGTGTGTGTGTGTGTGTGTGTTTAGAAGGTACTGTAACTGTCCGTAGAACCAGTCAACGTCAGCTTCTTCTGCGTTAGTGGTTGGGGCATAGACTTGGATTACTGTGATACTGCATTTCAGACTCCTTTGCTGCCTATGAGGGCTACTTCATTCTTTTCTAAGGAATCTTGCCGTAAGTAGTAGATATAATAGTCATCTGAGTTAAACTCGCCCATTCCAGTCCATTTTAGTTCACTAATTCCTAAAATGTCGATGTTCACTCTTGCCATCCATAGAAAATACATACTAATTTTTGGTGTTTTTAAAATTTACATGCATTTTAGCCAATATAGTGTGCCTTGCTTTACATTTTTCATTCAGCATTATGGTTTTGAAGTTGATCTGTGTTGACAGATGTTATTATTGTTTATTCACTCAGTCGTGTACGAGTTTCTGTGACCCCTTGGACTGTGGCCTGCTAGGCTCCTCTGTCCATGGGATCCTCCAGGCAAGAATACTGGAGTGGATTGCCATTTCCCTTTCCAGGTGTTGACAGACGAGTTCCAGTTTATTCTTTTTAGCTGTTGAATGCTATTCTAGTGCTGGACAAAACCATCAATTATTTATCTGCCTCTCTACTAATTGGCAGCTTGCTTGTTTTCACAGCAAAATATATTTACAATAAACACATTCATAAGTGTCTTCCTATATAATTGGAACTGAGTTCTTCTGTTAATATATTACGAAGTGGAACTGCCAGTTTGGGGATATATAAGCATCTTCACCTTTGCGAGGCATTGTCAATTTGTTCTCCACGATGTAGCAATTACTCTTCTCTCACCAGGTGGAAGTTTCCATGTATCCTATCTGTCCCACAGTTGGTGTTATCAGAGGTTTATTATTGTTATTATTATTACTATTACTATTAAATCAGGTTTACTGTACTGACTGTTTTTTCATTTACTTTTTGGCCATGCCTCTTGGGATGTGGAGGGCTTCCCAGATGGTTCAGAAGTAAAGAATCCACCTGCAATGCAGGAGATGCAGGAGACATGGGTTTGATCCCTGGGTCAGGAAGATCTCCTGGAAGAGGAAGTGGCAACCCACTCCAATATTCTTGCCTGGAGAATCCCATGGACAGAGGAGCCTGGCAGGCTACAGTCCATGAGATCACAAAGACTTAGACATGCTGGAGAGGCTAAACACGCAGGCATTCCTGGTTCCTTTTGCTTTGCCCAATTTTACCTTGCTTCTTTGGTTTCCACTTTTGTCTTTGGGCTCTTGACCTTTGAAATTCCCCAATTATGGCTTATATCTGGCCCATGTGTTCCTCCAGCTTTGAGGAACTCTGACTCTCACCAATATTACAAGATCCGAGGCTGTGCAATTAGAGGAGAAGGACTGGACTTTGGTTTCCATGGAGTCTGTTTCCACTCATAATTCCTAATTAGCATGTATTCGTGGCATGTGGGATCTTTGTTTCTCAGCCAGGAATCAAACCCAGTCTGCCTACATTGGGTGTGTGGAGTCTTAACCACTGGACCATCAGGGAAGTCCTGATCAGAGTTTTATATGTGCAATCATCTGATGGTAATAAAATGACACTTCATTTCCTTTTCTGTTCTTGAAAATGCAAAGTTAACATTTCCAAAGTTTATCTGTGGGGATTTGAATATACGGAAGCATTTGAGGAGGCCAGTTCTGGTCTCATCTAGGTCTCCTATGGATTGGACACTCACTTAGAGGGGGTACTATGGACTGAATAGTGTTGCTCCACAGATTCACTTGTGGATCTCTAGTTTGATGGTATTTGGAGACAAGGCCTTTGGAAGACAATAAGTTTTAGATGAGGACATGAGGATGGGACCCTCATGATGGAATTAGTGCCCTTATAAGAGACACCAGAGAGCTCTCTCCTGCCATATGAGGACACAGTGAAAAGACCCATCTGCAAACCAGGAAGAGAGCTCTCACCAGAAGCCAAATCAGCCAGAACCTTAATCTTGGACTTTCCATCCTCCAGAATGATGAGGATGAATCAATTTCTCTTGTTTAAGTCACCCAAGCTATGGTATTGGTTATGGCAACACACGCAGATTAAGACAGGGTTAAGAACTCAGACTCCGGAGTCAGATTAGTTGGTTTAAATGGCAGGTTCCCTGACTTAGCAAACAAATGGCCTTGGGAAAGGTTCTAAGCCTCTCTTGGCCTCACTTTCCTCACTGCAAAATAGAAATCTTAATGGGTCCCATCTCACAGGATTGTCATGTAGGTTAATGAGCTATAGAACATGAAATATTTAACCCAATGCATAGTAGTTGAAAGTAAATCTCAGCTATTGTCATTATTTACATGTTTAAACAGAAGTCTTTTTTTTTTTTTCAACATTCCCTTCTTCAATAACCTTTCAAGTTTTCCCATTAACTATAACATTGACTACAAAATCAATGCTTTCCAGCATCTGGGCCACACCTGCCTTTCTAGACTGATGTTTTACAATGGCCCTAATGAGCCATTTGGCAGTCACAACCATTTGTACACTGTCCTCCATCAGACTATGTGCTTCTCGGCCACTGTGCTTTTGCACTTGTCAATTCCCAAGCCTAGAATACTCTGCTATTCATACTCTTCTCTGCTCTTCTCAATCCTATGCATCCTTTGAGAATCTGGTACAAATCTCTTGTTATATGTGGAATAATGGCCCTTGTATATGTGCACACCCTCATTCCTGAAACCTGTGAATATGTTACCATACATGGTAAAATGGATACATTTTATATCATCCACCTCCAGAACTGTAAGAGAATGCATTGTATTTGTTTTCAGCCACCACGTTGACGATTATTTGTTGCAGCAGCAACAGGAAACTAGTACATCTCTCCTGGACCATACAGTCTGTCTTAATTGCTTCTCTAAGTTCCCTTGGCAACTGCTGTCCTAACTGCGCTATGGAATCCATGCCAGCCATTTGCCTTTAAACCTCCTCCTACCCTCTATGCTGGGCCTTTATGAATAGCAAACAACTGTTCCTATCCCTGACTCCCTTGTTTCTGCCAGTGGGGGCCACAGGTGGGAGGTTGGAAGGGAGCCTTTGGTAGTGTCCTGAAGCAGCTTCAGGAATCACAGTGGTAACAGAAGGTGTGTTGATGGCAGTGGTAGTAATGGCAGGGGTTCCGGCACTGGCGGCTATAGCCGAAGCAGCAGGAGCCTGGGGTACAGACTTCTGGGTCATGCTTAGCAGCTGGGCTTCAGCAACAGGATCTTTAGCAGCACAACACACTGGCTTACAGGTAGATTTTTGCTCTGAGATCCAGAAACAGTACTGGTTTGCTATACTACTTTAACTCTGTTTTCCTCTCTGTTAATAACTTCAGCCCTTTCAATATTCTTATAACCAATTCCTGTATTAAATATCCTCTATGTAATATACCTGGAGTGGTAAATTTTTTCCAACTGGATTCTGAATGCTATATAGTCCCAGCATATTTTTCAGAATTAAAGAGATATCTTCATGGGTTCTGGCTTATATCCCAAAATACTTGGTAAATTCTTTGAGATCAGGTCCAGTATCTTAAGTATAATGGGAAGAGCATGATGTTTTCTGATAATCATTGCAAGATGCCATGACAAGTCACAAAATCCTAGTGACTTAATGCAATAAAAGGTACTACTTTACTTAATGATTCAAGTGAGGGTATTATTCCACTTAATGACTCAGGGATTTAGCCTCCCTCAATCTATGACACATCATATTGGTATATACACTTTCCAGTTATGCCATGGTAGGGAAAAAAGAAATGAGAGAATCTCACCAAAGCATACGTGTTCTGGTCCAGAAATGACTCATTATTTTCAATTTACCAGACTCCTTCATTTCACCCAACCCAATGGCAGGGATCTTGGGTAACATAGGGGTCCTATGGATTTTTAAAAACACTTAATGTCTCAGTTATCTGGAGATCAAGTCAGATAGAATTGAGTTCTGTGTGGTCTCAGACAAATTGGCTAACCCCTCTGAGCCTTAATTTTGCGATTCATGGGGTCGCAAAGAGTCGGACACGACTGAGTGACTGAACTGAATAATTTTCAACTTGCAGGATCGTTTTGAATATTCATTGAGATGATGGCTGTGGTGATAAAAATGATGATGATGACAGCAGTCATTGTTTAAGAGTGCTTACAAGATGCAGGCAAACATAGTGCTAAGAGCCTTACAAACATAACCTCATCTTGTTCGGTTCTCAAAATATTTCTACAAGGTACTAAGATATTCCCATTTTACAGAGGAGAAAATGAGGTACAGAAGTAAACTTTCTCAAGAGTACACAGCTATAATATGAGAGCTGATATTGGGAACCATGGCTGTCTGACTTTAAAGCTTATTCTCTTTCCACTATGTTTAAAATATACTTCATAAACTCTTAATCCATGGCAATCCAGGATTCTGCAACAACAGCAATAATCACGTATTGCTTATATAGTACTTACTGTACTATGGCAGGGGAAACAGGGAAGCCTAACGTGCCTCAGTCCATAAGATCACAAACAGTCAGACCCGACTTAGCAACTGAACAGCCTCACTGTTTGCATTATTCTTAGTTCTTTACGTATATTAACTTATTTAATTAGTTTAGCTTTCCCCGTTTGAAAATAGAGAATACCATTAAGTAACTTGCCTTAAGGCCACACAGCTAGTAAATGACTCTTCTGAAAGGGCAAAATGGTCAAATATGTTTGAGAGTTGCTGTCTATTGTATCCCCTCTTTCAGAGATCGCCAATTTAAATTTCCTATTTGGGGCTCTCAGACACACTGTACTAATGAAACCCAATTATTTCCTAAACATATTTTCCCATGGAAGTCTTTGCCTTTTCTTCCGGAATAGGAAGAGACTACTTCCTTGCCCCTCCGGCTGAGAATATCTGGACCACATTGTCTAAGGCAATCCTTCCAGTGCTTCAGGAAACTGGAGTTTGCTCTTCCACAAAGGCCTCAGCCACAGTGGACCATGGAACTGTGGACTGGGTAACATTCAGTCTGACTGCCCTTTCTTCTCTACAAAACATTTCCTTTCCCCTCTTTTCCAATGGCCACATCTCTGCCATTCTGCAAAAACTTGATCAATCTCCCTGTCAGGAAAATTCCCTGAAACAAGCATGCAGTAAGATGCTATTAAGAGGAGCGTCCTCGGTGAAGTGGAGATTTGGGGCAGATCCTGGCAGGGTGCATCATCCTTCTAGGCGTCCTGCAGAGCACTTGTGACTCCTAGGTTCTGTTCTGGATGAGGTGAGGCGTGAACTACCAGTCATTTCTTACTGGGCCCTTCAACCAGCTGAGAATGAGGCTAAGGAAGAGAAAGTTTGTTCAGGATCTTGATCAAATGGAAGGGGAGGAACTATGGAAATAATAAATACCCACTCATTATTTATCACTATTATTGCTTGGCATAAACAGCTTCATTCCACTGACTTCTCACTTTGAAATGAGCTGGAAAGAGGGCCAAGTTGTTTTTGTTTTTAAACTTCCCAGAGAGAATATGAGTGAGTCCATGGCATTCGTGTGTTATTGACTCATAGAGGATTTTTTGTTGTTGTTTGTTTATTCTAAATGATACAGGTTGAAATGGGACTCTATCTTAAGTTGAGTGAAGATTTTCCAGCAGACCCTTAGCTATCCACTATTTCTTTCAATACAGAAACACAGGATCCCTTGAAATCAAATATTCAGAGCAATCGGACAGCAGAAAATAAAATATTACCTTCCAAATACCCACTGGAAGCCAAGCCAAATAAGTAAAGGTAGTAGCATTAAACATTGAAGGGAAATTTGTCTTCAGAGTGGGCACAGTTCTATTGTTTCTAGGTATCTTTTGAGGGGAGGGGTGCCAAAGAGCAGGTTATTTACATAACTCCGATATTGTTTTATGATTATTATCTGAATCTACAAAATATAGATTTTGAATATACACTAGAGATATCTTTTGTGTATTCTGATAGCCAGGCTAAGATGTATAAAGCAGATCAGCCTAATGCTCAAAGAGGTTAGTCATAATTAGCTGAGAAATAAACCAAGCCTGTGTTTTGCAAGGTAGCTATTTGCAGATCAGACAAAGAAGGCTTGTGGTCTAAAAGAATGCCCTGTGTACACAGACTTGGTCCAATCAGTGGGACAAGATTAGTGGAGTGGGAGTCTCATAACACACATGGCAGAAGGTCAGAAATATACGTGATAAATGAGATGGGAGAGAGAGGGAAAGAAAGAGAACTGGAGGGAGGGTTGTCCAAAAAGAGAGTTGTGATAGATAAAAGTGACAAATTTCTCATCAGTTTCAGGGTATCTCATTCTCTTGGCACACTCAAAAGAGTCACTTTGGTTTCTTATTCACTCAGTGCCTACTTTCAGCAACCAAACTGAAAGGATGTCGCTTAGAGTGCACACATCTTTCCAGCACCAAATCAGGAGCCATCTAGGGCATCTCGACATGTGAGGATCAGGGGCCTCCAAAAGTTTCATGGACCAGCCTCTCAAGTAAGGCTACACTTTGAACCCCTTACTCCTGACTGTATTCTAACCACACCACACAGGCTGAGAATGTGGGGAGACACATGAAAAGAACTAAATTTCCTTAGTTTTTTTTTTTTTTTTTTGACAGATTAGTAAAATTGTTTTATTGCTCATAATGTCACATGATGTCATATATCCATGCTTCTTAATATTTGTATCATAATTATTTTAGATAACAGGAATTTTATATTTGTAATCAGAAGCTATATTCATGAGTATTGGTATTATCAATCCTGTCTACTATGATATGTTCAGAGTTTATAGAGCATGAAAACAATCTAGAACTTGAATGCAATATTGATTCTTGCTGACAAAACTAATTGATTTTAGTTCCCTTTTAGGAGGAGTTATTGATACTTCTTCAAGTTCTTACACTGATTCCCCAATTCTTTGTTGTTTTTTTTTTTTTAAGAGCTTTCATTTTTAAAAAGAAACTCCCTACTGTTCTGCATAGTGGTTGTACCAGTATATATTTGCACCAGCAGCGTAGAGAGCTCCCTTTTCTCCACACTCTTTCCAGCATTTATTGTTTGTAGACTTAGTTTTGGAGAAGGAAATGGCAACCCACTCCAGTATTCTTGCCTGGAGAATCCCAGGGATCGGGGAGCCTGGAACTTTCATGTATGATGTTAGAATGTTATAATTACTTCTGGAAGAAACCGTCTTTTCTCCATTGTATAGTCTTGCCTCCTTTGTTATAGATTAATTGACCACAAGTACATGGGTTTATTTCTGGGCCTTCTATCCTATTACACTGATCTACATTGCTGTTTTTGCACCAGCACCATGCGTTTTTATTAGTGTAGCTTTGTAGTCTGAAGTCAGGGTGTCTGATTCCTCCAGCTCTGTTTGTCTTTAACAGGATAGCTTTGGCTATTCAAGGTCTTTGATTTCTCTATATAAATTTAAATGTTTTTTCTCTAGTTCTGTTGGAAAGATTTAGATAAATCTGATTTAGGGTTGAATAGCCTTTTACCATCTTTGTAAATCTTAGGAGTTTCCTTGTCTGTAATGTGGAGGTTAATAATAATGCCTAGTTCATAATGTTGTCACAGTGATTTAACTCAGATTGTTCCTGCCATGTAGTACGTGTTTGACAACTGATTATCATCAGTGTGGATTCCTTGCCATAACCTACCTCCATCTACATTAAATATCATTTCCCAGAAATTTTTATGCAAAAATCAGGCTTCAAGGTGAATGCCTGTTGCCTTCCTCATAAACTAAACTTCTACTCCCTCCCAGATACATCAAGGGCTGTGTTGAAATGAGCTATTACCACCCTTCCTGTAGAATCTCTGCAAAGTTCCTGAAACAGTGGATCAGAAGCTTCATATACTGAAACATTCAGAATCTAAATCTCCATACTATTAAATGAAACACAAAATCCTGTAAAAATAGGAAATAGAGCAGCAAATTTTTTTCTGGCAAAAGATCCCGTGGCTCTCTAGAGATATTAACATGGTAGACAATATGAGGTAGAGCTTTTGCCTCTTCCTCTCCCAGAGAAAAGAGAAGCAACAGTGAGCCAACAGTGCATAAAAGCAGTTTTGCTCCAAGCCTAACTATGTTCAGCAGATGGGAACATAACCCAGTGGTATAGGTGGGTATCTCATAAAGGCTCACAGAAGCAAACTGTAAATCTTCCCAAATTTTTGTTCAATGACACAGTGCAGGGTCTTTTGATAGAGTGGCATTTGTCCTGCTGTGTTTCAAATAAATGTTCTTATAAGATTTCTTTACTCATTTAACAAAATGGAAATTCCAAATTCTATTTTTTTCCAATACATGAGGTATCATGTTCTGTGACATGACATCAGTAGCTTAAAATTGGCCATCGAGGGAGTGTTTACATCGTCAGTCAGTCAGTTCAGTCGTGTCCAACTCTTTGTGACCCCATGGACTGCAACACTCCAGGCTTCCCTGTTCATCACCAACTCCCAGAAGTTACTCAAACTCATGTCCATCAAGTCGGTGATGCCATCCAACCACCTCATCCTCTCTCACCCCCTTCTCCTGCCTTCAATCTTTCCCAGCATCAGGGTCTTTTCCAGTGAGTCAGTTCTTCACATCAGGTGACCAAAGTATCAGAGGTTCAGCTTTAGCATCAGTCCTTCCAATGAATATTCAGGACTGATTTCCTTTAGGATTGACTGGTTGGATCTCCTTTTAGTCCAAGGGACTCACAATAGTCTTCTCCAACACCACAGTTCAAAAGCATCAATTCTTCAATGCTCAGCCTTCTTTATGGTCCAACTCTCACATCCACATATGACTACTGGAAAAACCATAGCTTTGACTAGATGGAGTACATCAAAGCTGTATATTGTCACCCTGCTTATTTAACTTATATGCAGAGTACATCATGAAAAATGCTGGGCTGGAGGAAGCACAAGCTGGAATCAATATTGCTGGGAGAAATATCAATAACCTCAGATTGCAGATGATACCACCCTTATGGCAAAAAGAGAAGAAGAATTAAAGAGCCTCTTAATGAAAGTGAAAGAGGAGAGTAAAAATTTGGCTTAAAGCTCAACATTCAGAAAATGAAGATCATGGCATCTGGTCCCATCACTTCATGGCAAATAGATAGGGAAACAGTGGAAACTGGCTGACTTTATTTTTTGGGCTCCAAAATCACTGCAGAGGGTGATTGCAGCCATGAAATTAAAAGACACTTACTCCTTGCAAGGAAAGTTATGACCAACCTAGACAACATATTAAAAAGCAGAGACATTACTTTGCCAACAAAGATCCACTTGGTCAAGGCTATGGTTTTTCCAGTGGTCATGTATGGATATGAGAGTTGGACTGTGAAGAAAGCTGAGTGCTGAAGAATTGATGCTTTTGAACTGTGGTGTTTGAGAAGACTCTTGAGAGTCTCTTGGACTGCAAGGAGATCCAACCAGTCCATCCTAGAGGAAATGATGCTGAAGCTGATGCTCCAATACTTCGACCACCTGATGCAAAGAGCTGACTCATTTGAAAAGACTCTGATGCTGGGAAAGATTGAGGGCAGGAGGAGAAGGGGACAACAGAGGATGAGATGGTTAGATGGCATCACTGACTCATTGGACATGGGTTTGAGTGGACTCCGNGCAGAGACATTACTTTGCCAACAAAGATCCACTTGGTCAAGGCTATGGTTTTTCCAGTGGTCATGTATGGATATGAGAGTTGGACTGTGAAGAAAGCTGAGTGCTGAAGAATTGATGCTTTTGAACTGTGGTGTTTGAGAAGACTCTTGAGAGTCTCTTGGACTGCAAGGAGATCCAACCAGTCCATCCTAGAGGAAATGATGCTGAAGCTGATGCTCCAATACTTCGACCACCTGATGCAAAGAGCTGACTCATTTGAAAAGACTCTGATGCTGGGAAAGATTGAGGGCAGGAGGAGAAGGGGACAACAGAGGATGAGATGGTTAGATGGCATCACTGACTCATTGGACATGGGTTTGAGTGGACTCCGGGAGTTGGTGATGGACAGGGAGGCCTGGCATGCTGTGGTTCATGGAATCTCAAAGAGTCAGACACGACTGAGGGACTGAATTGAACTGAACTGACTAGACAGACCTTTGTTGGCAAAGTAATGTCTCTGCCTTTTGATATGCTGCCTGAGGTGGTCATCACTTTTCTTCACAGGAGCACCGTCTTTTAATTTCATGGCAGCAGTCACCATCTGCAGTGATTTTGGAGCCCCCTCAAAATAAATTCTGTCACTCTTTCCATTGTTTCCCCCACTATTTGCCACGTAGTGATGGGACTGGATGCCATGATCTTAATTTTCTGAATGTTGAGTTTTAAACCAGCTTTTTCGCTCTCCTCTTTCACTTTCATCATGAGGGTCTTTAATTTCTCTTTGCTTTCTGCCATAAGGGTGGTGTTATCTGTATATCTAAGGTTAGTGACATTTCTCCCAGTAACCGGCAAACACTAAAAATTTGGGCTTTGTGGTGGAGTGGGGATGGGGAAGCAGGTTAGAAGGCCACTTATTAATTAACATATAATCCATGTAATGTTCTATGAAGACAGTACACATGTAATGAGGATACTTCCCAATAGTCAAAGGGATTTCAAAATTTTTGGTGAGAACAAGGCTGATATAACTATGGATAATTATTTTTTACTATGTGTGAACTGTAAAGTTTATTGTTTATATCTTCTTTTGTGCAAAAAACTCCATCTTTATTATATTAAAAGAAGATACTAAGAATCACCATAAGTCTAGCACCCAGAGATAACCTCTGTTAATATTTTGATTTCTTTTATTTATATGTAAACAATATAAAAATAGTATCATAACACATGCTTTAATCATTTTTCAGTAATTACATATTCTTCTATAACACTATGTTCAGTGGTTGTTTTGCCTCATTAGTTTTTTCTGAAAGGGGCTTCGCTGGTTGCTCAGGTGGTAAAGAATCTGCCTGCAATGCAGGAGACCCGAGTTCGATCCCTGGGTTGGGAAGATCTCCTGGAGAAGGGAATGGCTACCCAATCCAATATTCTTGCCTGGAGAATTTCATGGCATCATTAGGGCATGAGTTAATTACAAGCATTATGCATAGTGTCATCTTTTCATGGGATGAGGTGTCCCCATTAAGTACTGGGTGGAGGAAAACTTCCCATGAGTTCTGCCGCCTGCATATGGGCAGCTCAGTGCTAACATATACCATATGCTACTTTAGCCATCGGGCTGCGCTCTCCTCTAATTCTTGGTTGATAATTTTGAGGTTTCTCACAGTTATTTTCAACCCATTCTGCTCACCGGGAGAGAATAAGTGGGAAGATATTTCTAAGTAAAGAGATTGGCTCATGATTACATAGAAGAGTTACCTTGCATCCAGACAAGAGACATGAATAATGGAAAACCCATTCCAATAAATGAAAGTGAACATCCCTGAGCACAGACACACCTTCCTATCCCCCCAGTAAGTTCATTGCCTCTCTGATACTCAAACATCAATTAAAATAATTATTCATGACTTATCATTTTAATCCACTTTTCACACAAAACAGCGCTAATCATCTGCAGATTCAGCTCAGAGCTCTTTTCTCTGAGGTGATATTTATTAAATGCCAGATGAGTGAGGCTTTCTGGAAACCAGTTTAAAAGCTGTCACAATCTATCCCATCCCCCATATTCCCAATCAGATTTTACTTTTCGTTCTTTTTTTTTTTTTTTGTACAGCACTTTGATTATTTTCTCATATATCATATAATTTATTCATTTATTCTATTTCTTATCTTTCGCCCTGCTAAATAAGCTTCCTGTGCAGAGATCTTTATCTGTCTCATTTACTGATGTGAACTCACACTTGAAAGAGTGCCTGGCACATAGTTGGTGCTCCCTAAAAACACTTTGTAATGAATCTCATGGCCCTGATGTAAACTTAGAGGCTTTATATTATGACTTCTTTTTTTCTTTCAATACCTGCAAGAACAGCTGTGAGTTGGACATAAACAGCAGTCATTACATCGGAAGGCAGGAGAACTGAATTGAAGGCTCTTTTTCGTTCAGGAACAACTCTGCAATTTATCTGCTTTAAGAGGATTAAAGGCAGGGGAGCAGGAGATGATATCAGAATTTTCACAGAAGCCCATCCAGGCCAATATTATTTCCCTGAGTCTGTGTCTAGATCCTGGTGTTTTCAGTGGACCCTTGTCATCTGACCCATTTTGACATCAGATTGTGGTCTGTGTCCTCATAGGTGCCATTTACACAATCAGCTAAGTGCCAGGATCTAACGTGGACACATAACACACAGTAGTTCTTTTATTTTAGTACTGAAAGGTATGTGTTGTTATCCCCCTTTTACATATGAGAACACTGAGATTGAGAGGTGCTGAGCAGCTTATTTAAGGCAGCCCTGACTAGGAAACATATCAGTTGAGTTGATCTGAATCCAAGCCTGTGTTCTTATGACCAAGTGACTCTGCCTTGCTACAAAACTCTGGGTACCATATTCCATTGTATTCAGTTCCATGACCTGTAAATGAAGATAAAACTGGGTTCTTCAGTGATTTGGGGTAAAGATTAAATGAGATGGTATATACAGAATGTGTTTATCACTGTGCCTGACATACAGTAAGTGGAAGTTTCTTCCCATCTTTCCCACTTGATAAATGGGAAAACAGACTTATCCAAATGAAGTAACTTAAAGTACTACTTACAACGGTGAGCAAAATGGACATGAATTCAGGTGTCCACACTCTCCATCTGTGCTGCTTCTTGGCTCATTCATAAGGGCTCCCTTTCACAGCTACACTTGCTCATGAATTCACCCAAGGTAGGAGACACATTTTCACTGTGAATATTCCTTCATGATGAAGGAGGGCAAATATAACAAAATGTAAAAATAGTAGTAAAAAAACAAAGTTGAAGATGCCTGTTTCATTTTTCTAGTGCTGATTTAAATTGGAAAAGGGAGTAGCTTCCATTTATGGTGTTCCTACTCCTGGACAGGCTCTGCTAAAGCCTCACAGGCACATGCGTATTATTCATCCTATTTTATAGATTTGGAAACTGAGGCAAAAGAAAGTTGAGCTAAGTACTCAACATCACACAGTAAGTGTTAGAGGTGGAAACTGAGCCTAAATCTGTCAGACCTGGACACTTCACTTTAAAAAAATTTTTTTTAATTGTGTATTCATTTATTTTAGTATTTAGTTTTGGATGCACTGGGTCCTCCTTGCTGTGCATGAGCTTTCTTCAGTTGTGGCAAGTGGGAAGCTAGTCTTCACTGCAGTGCTTGGGCTACTCATTGCGGTTGCTTCTCCTGATGCAGAGGACGGGCTCCAGGGTTTGGGCTTCAGCAGCTGCAGCTTGTGGGCTCGGTAGTTACGGTGTACAGGCTTAGTTGCTCCGCAGCGTGTGGAATCTTCCTGGACCGGGGATCGAACCCATGTCCCCTGCATTAACTAAAGAATTCTTAACTGCTGGACCATAAAGGAAGTCCTGAAAATCTCATTTTTAAACTGTATGTTGAATTGCTGATGGGATGACTTCTGGTCTCAGGACATTGATTCTCTTGTGACACTTTGCTTCCTTGTGAGGTTGGTCATCTTAGTCAGGAAGATCACTTTGAGGATTACCTCCCAGCAAAAACAGAAGCCTTTTAAAGACAAGGGCTGACAGAGAAAGACAAATATGATATTGCTTATATGTGGGATTTTAAAAAATGAAACAAATGAACTTATTTACAAAACAGAAACAGGCTCACCAAGAAAACAAACTTATAATTACCACATGAGAAGGCAGTGTGCAGTAAATTAGGAGTTTGGGATTAACATATATGTTGTTGTTCAGTCACTAAGGCGTGTCTGACTCTTTGTGATCCCATCAACTGCAGCACATCAGTCCTCCCTGTTCTTCACCATTTCTCAGAGCTTACATATTCTGTAGCACAAGGAACTATGTTTAGTATCTTGTAATAATCTATAAGGGAAAAATCTGAAAAAGGTGGCTCAGACGGTAAAGCGTCTGCCTGCAATGCGGGAGACCGGGGTTCGATTCCTGGGTTGGGAAGATCCCCTGGAGAAGGAAATGGCAATCCACTCCAGCACTATTGCCTGGAAAATCCCATGGACGGAGGAGCCTGATAGGCTACAGTCCATGGGGTTGCAAAGAGTCGGACACGACTGAGCGACTTCACTTTCATATATATATATAAGGATATATATAAAAGGATTTATGTACATACACACACACATACACATGTATGCATAACTGAATCACTTTGCTATACACTTGAAAATAACATTGTAAACTGAGTGTAATTCAATTTTTAAAGTGAAAAAAAAACACTAAGATACTGATTATGTCACAGATATGTTCTGGACATTAGTAAATAATTTTTAAAAAGACAAGGGCTTAAACATATTACTACACACATCACTTATTATATTTAGCAAAATATTTACTATTTATAAATACTGAATAAATATTTTTGGTTGATCCATCCATAGAAGACCATGATTTGAATTCCTTGGGCAAAACTTGATTTTCACCCCTACTCCCAGGGCTAACTCCACAGGATATGAAACTCTCTATTATGAGATGAATAGAGATGAAAAGCTTTGGATCACATGTGAAATATCTTTGCATTTTGGAGTTGATTCTCAGCAGCAGCTGTCTCTTACTCTGCACAAGTTTATTCTAACATTTATCCACTCATTTACTCTCTCTGGCCAGTGTCCCTCTGATGTTTACACAAAGACTCAAACTGTTCTTTAAGCTGTGGCCACCTCAGGAACGTGCTGTGGTGTTATTTGTACCCACAACTTGGGAGCATGTGCGTAGGCAGTGACTTTCTGCTTCTGATGGAGGTGCATTTGTCTTTGTTCTACACCTTTATCTAATAACTGATCCTTCTTAATCATGTTAGACAGACAAGGTTTAATCACACTTTTCATCATGATCAGGACACAATGTGCTAAGAAAGGCACTTTATTTATTGCATTGTCCAAACTGAGTTTTAATACAAATTATTTTGACAATGAAGAGATGCTATTATTTATCCAATCAAGACATTGTTACAAGTACAAATTTGTTTTTCGTTCTGAATTGAGAGCATCAAAATGAGTCCTACTTAGTCTCACGATGGCTTTCTTGAGCCTTTGAGAAGTTTCTTAGTTTTGACAGCCAGGACTGTATATGAATTCCTTTCTTGTCTTTTGAGCTCACCCTAGATGGAAAATGGAGCACAAGCTGTGTCTATATTGTTCACCCAGGGAAGCTGTTGGCAGGCTGTTGTTATATAATGAATCATCTTTGTCTCACCTGCTATTGCTAAGTCACTTCAGTCGTGTCCGACTCTGTGCGACCCCATAGACGGCAGCCCACCAGGCTCCCCCATCCCTGGGATTCTCCAGGCAAGAACACTGGGGTGGGTTGCCATTTCCTTCTCCAATGCAGGAAAGTGAAAAGTGAAAGTGAAGTCGCTCAGTCGTGTCCGACCCTCAGTGACCCCATGGACTGCAGCCTTCCAGGCTACTCTGTCCATGGGATTTTCCAGGCAAGAGTACTGGAGTGGGGTGCCATTGCCTTCTCCATTGTCTCACCTATTTTATTGCAAAAGAGATTGATACTAGGGAAATTCTTGTCTACTCCCCTCTCCGTTCTTAGACTGCGGATCCCAGTAATTCACCCTATGGGGGAATGGATACTTGCTCTGTTCTTTCTTGTCTCCACAAATCAGGGAGCATTAAGAAAAAGTAACTTTATGTATGGGCCCCAGTATTGACTTTTAGAGGGGTTTGAAGTCCAATTGAACTTAGTAATCATTTCCTGTTTATGTAGATTTTAAGCAGGGGGAAAATTCTGGGTAGACTAACTCTGGGATAACACAGAACAGCCTGTCAGGAGAACTACTAGTTTCTTGGCTTATATTTGATTCCAGTATATTCCCTTTGATCATGATGATGGTGATGATGTTGATAATACCACCATACATAGTGTTGAGACATGAAAGAATTAAAGTTGCAGGGACCGAATACTAGACATTAAGATTAGACTCATTTCCTACTCTTCACACATCCTACAGGGGAAGAAATTTCACCTCCACCTCTTCCTCTCCACTCCTAACTCACTATTCATTTCCAAGGTATTGGAAGGGGTGCATTCAATCAGTAAAACTGGGAAGCAGGATTGTGCAGCCCAGCAGAAATGGTTCTCTTTTTCAGAGCTGAATACTGGGAGACTTTGCATCTGACTTTGCTCCTAACTTCTCTGCACCAAGACCAAGTCAGGGTCTAGGCTGCCCTTGACAGAGAGATCCTATGACCTTTCTCCTTTTCTCTCTCCTGCGGAAATAAAGACTGACTAAATGAGAATGATAAAGGCTGCTTATTCAGAACTTGCCGCAGAAACGAAGTCAGCCCCCATCAGTTGGTGTTTTGGCAGAGGTGTGAAGTAGAAAAAAGAGAAGACTTCAGGTGTGCCCTGACTCGAGGTTGTTGGCCTAAGGAAGCTGTGAGCAAATCAAGAAGTAGAGCATCCAAGGGACTGATTAGGGCTGCAGGTTTGGCTTTCTCCCTAGTGGCTCTGACAGTAAAAAATCTGCAATGCAGGAGACCAGAGTTTGATCCCTGGTTCAGGAAAATCACCTGGAGAAGGGAATGGGCTTCCCAGGTGGTGCTGGTGGTAAAGAACCCAGCTGCCGATGCAGGAGAAGTAAAGAAACTTGGGTTCGATCCTTGGGTCAGGAAGATCCCCCGGATGAGGAAATGGCAACCCACTCTGGTATTCTTGCCTGGAAAATCCCATGGACAGAGGAGCCTGGCAGGCTACAGTCCATAGCGTTAGACATGACTGTACTCACACACAGTAGGTCCTACACTGGAAGTAGGAATAAACATTAGGGAAACTGTCAACTGATAAACAAGTTGAGGCCACTTTGAGCTGATCATTGCAGGCATTATTGTTTGGCTTCCTGGACCAGTTACTAGAGAGCACTCTGACTACAGTCCATAGTGTTAGACATGACTGTACTCACACACAGTAGGTCCTACACTGGAAGTAGGAATAAACATTAGGGAAACTGTCAACTGATAAACAAGTTGAGGCCACTTTGAGCTGATCATTGCAGGCATTATTGTTTGGCTTCCTGGACCAGTTACTAGAGAGCACTCTGACTTCGTGACGTCTGACTTGCAGATAGTAGGCTGGCTTCCTGGGCTAGGTGCTGCAGGTTCCGAATCAGAGTTCTGTCTTTACATATGGTCTGGCTGTTATCCATTTGTATATTCAATCCTTCACTCTGTGCTGCAGAAGTGAGGAGCTTTGATATAGAATGCATCATATTTTTTGTTTGTTTTGTTTTTTATTTTTAATTGAAGGATAATTACAATATTGTGTTGGTTTCTGCCATGCATCAACATGGATCAGCCATAGTTATACATATGTCCCTTCCTTTGAACCTCCCTCCCACCAGTCACCCCATCCCACCCCTCTAGGTTGTCACAGAGTCCTTGGTTTGAGTTCCCTGAGTCATACAGCAAATTCCTACTGGCTATCTGTCTTACATGTTAGTGTACGTGTTTCCATGCTACTCTCTCCATTTGTCTCATCCTCTCCNTGTCCCTTCCTTTGAACCTCCCTCCCACCAGTCACCCCATCCCACCCCTCTAGGTTGTCACAGAGTCCTTGGTTTGAGTTCCCTGAGTCATACAGCAAATTCCTACTGGCTATCTGTCTTACATGTTAGTGTACGTGTTTCCATGCTACTCTCTCCATTTGTCTCATCCTCTCCTTCCTACCCACCCCTCATGCCCATAAGTCTGTTCTCTTTGTCTGCATCTCCACTGCTGCCCTGCAAATAGGTTCATCAATACCATATTTCTAGATTCCATATATATGCATTCAGTTCAGTTCAGTTCAGTCGCTCAGTCTTTGCAACCCCATGGACTGCAGCACACCAGGCCTCCCTGTCCATCACTAACTCCCGAAGCTTACTCAAACTCATGTCCATTGAGTTGGTGATGCCATCCAACCATCTCATCCTCTGTCGTCCCTTTCTCCTCCTGGCTTCAATCTTTCCCAGCATCAGGGTCTTTTCAAATGAATGAGGTAGCCAAATTATTGGAATTTCAGCTTCAGCATCAGTCCTTCCAATGAATATTTAGGATTGATTTCCTTTAGGATGGACTGATTGGATCTTTTTTTTTTTTTTTTACTTTATTTTACTTTACAGTACTGTATTGGATTTGGCATACATTGACATGA
>SJYX01013203.1:37290-50202 GCA_006410675.1 Oreotragus oreotragus
ATATATATATATATATATACATGCAAAATATATGCATTAATATATGATATTTGTTTTTCTCTTTCTCACTTACTTCACTCTGTATGATAGGCTCTAGGTTCATCCACCTCTTTAGCACTGACTCAGATACATAGAATCCATTATCTTTTATGGCCACACTCTCCCTCAGCAGATTAGAAAGACAAATATTAGAAAACACATCCGAGCCACATCTTGCAATCAGCTTTGTCAGTAATAAGGCTGATATGTTGATTTCTGTCTGTCTGGCCCCTGAGCTTTTCAATGTTAATACTGAACTCAGGGGTATAGATTGGGTGAAGTCAGTTATCATGCCATTAGGCCCTACCAGATGAAGGCTAATGTTCAGACAGAATTAAGGAATCATCTTAATGAGCAAAATACTTTAAAATCAGATCCATCTCCTTTTTAAATATCTAAATTGTATATCTAACACCTTTTGTTTCAAATTTAAGTCCCTTTGTATTTATATAATAGCTTTCCTTTTGTTCCCTTTATCGTTCCAAATTATTATCTTAGAGTGCTTTAGATTTTCATTTTCCCCATTTTATATCCCTCTTGGTGGGGGGCTGTGGTCCTTTTCAATCTAGTATATAAAATATATGTTACTTGGTACTTTGGTTATATGGATGCAGACATTAAGAAGTTATATGTGCTTAGTCACTCAGTCATGTCCGACTCTTTGCAACCCAATGGACTCTAGCCCACCAGGCTCCTCTGTCCATGGGGATTCTTTAGGCAAGAATACTGGAGTGGGTTTTATCCCCTCCTCCAGGGAATCTTCCCAACCCAGAGATAGAACCCAGGTCTACTGCACTGCAGGCAGATTCTTTACCCTCTGGGCCACCAGGGAAGCCCAGGTTGTAAAATATTATGGGCACAAAGGAACCTGGGTAGGGTAATGAGTCTGAGCTCTCTCTTTGCATTTTCCCTAGCTTAACTGACATAAAAATATGACATAGGTAAGTTTAAGGTATACAATGTAATGATTGGATTTGACAAGGTATATATTGCAAAATCAAGGAGGATATGGCAACCCACTCTGATGTTTATGCCTGGACAGAGCAGCCTGGCAGGCTATAGTCCATAGGCTCATAAGGTTGCCAAGAGCTGGACACGGCTAAAGCAACTTAGCATATATTGCAAAATGACCACAATAAAAGTAGCTAACACTTCTATCTCCTCCTATAAGGACCACTTGCGTGTGGTGATAGCATTTAAGATTTACTCTTTTAATGTCTTTCAAGTATACAATACAGCGCTGTTAATTATATTAATAGTCAATATGCTCTGCATTAGATATCCAGAACTTATTCATCTTACAGCTGGATGTTTGTACCCTTTAACCAACATGCTAGTGAATTTATCTATTTCTCCTCACAGCTTTATCAATTTTTCCCTTATTTTGATGTTCTGTTGTTAAGTCTATACATTTGTAAGATTATGATGTCTTCTTGGGGAATTGATCCTTATGTAAATCTCCTCTTTATTTCTGGTAAGTCTTCTTGTCCTGTAGCCTGCTTTGTCTGAAATTAATACAACTATTTCAGTTTTCTTTTGATTGTTAGCATGGTATATCTTTCACCATGCCTTTTTCATTCACCTATTTTTATTTCAAAAGTGATTTTCTTTATATAATTTTCTTTTTTTTTTAAACACACTTTGAAGCTCTGCCTTTTAATTGCTATAGTTAGGCCATTCACATTTAAAGTGGTTATTTATAATGAGGTTGTATTTACTATATGTGTACAACTGCTTTTTATTTATTGCCTTTTTTCTTTGTTTCTTTTTACTCCTTTTTTTGCCTTTTTGTTTTTAATTGAGGATGTTGAATAATTCTAATACCTCTCTTGGTTAACACTTTTGAATAACACTATACCACTTCACTTGCAATGCAGTTAATGCATTACAGAATATTCCCATTTCCTATGACGTTGCTGTCATTCATTTTACTTATTCATATGCTGAGATCACCCAATACAAGATTACTGTTATTACTTTAAACAGTGGTTATTGTTTATACAAACTAAGAATAGAAAAATAGGGAATTTCCTGGCAGTCCAGTGGTTAGGACTCTGCAGTCTCACTACCAAAGACCTGGGTTCAATCCCTGGTCAGGGAATTAAAATCCCATAAGCTGTGATACCTATATATATATATATATATATATGTATATATGTATATATGATATATATAGAAAAATAAAATAATTTTTAATTATTTTTCTTTCAATACTCTTCCTTTTTCTGTAGATTCAAGCTTCTGACCTATACCATTTTCCTACTCCCTAAAAAATGTCTTTTAATGCTTCTTGTATGGGAAGACTGCTGGTGATGAATTCCCTCAATTTTTGTTCTGAGAAAGTCTATCCTTTACCTTTGAAGGTTAATCTCACTTTATACAGGATTTTAGATTGGCAGATTTTTTTTTCTTTTAATACTTGAAAGTGGAATGAAATATTTATGTGATTTCTGATGAGACATCTGCTATAATTCTTACTTTTGTTCTTCTACAGGAAAGGTGTTTTTATTCTCTATATCTTTCATGACTTTCTCTATATATTTTGTTTTTTTGCAGATCAAATATGATATGCCTAGATGTAGATATTTTAATCTTTATCCTGGTTGGTATTATCTGTGATTACCTAGCTTCCTGGATCTGTGGTTTGGTGTCAGTCATCAATTTTAGAAAATTCTTCACCATTATTACTTCAGTATTTCTTCTTTTCTCTCTCTCTTACTTTTGGTATTCTAATTATGCATATGTTACAGCTTTTGAAATTGTTTCACAGCTCTTGTAGATTCTGCTTTTTTCCCCACCTATTATTTCTTCTCTTTGTATTCCAGTGTGGAAATTTAAATTTATATCTTCACATTCATTGATTTGTTTTCCTTGGCCA
Source organism: Oreotragus oreotragus (assembly GCA_006410675.1). Taxonomy (NCBI): domain Eukaryota; kingdom Metazoa; phylum Chordata; class Mammalia; order Artiodactyla; family Bovidae; genus Oreotragus; species Oreotragus oreotragus. The sequence continues at coordinate 40,208 of SJYX01013203.1, forward strand.
TGTCCAGTTAATTGATAAGCTCATCAAAGGCATTTTTAATTTTTATTATGACACTTTTTATTTCTAGCATTTCCTTTGAACCTTTCTTAAAGTTTCCATCTCTTTATTTATATTATCCATCTATCCTTATGTATTATCTATTTTTTGCCATGGGTTCTTCGTATATTGATCATAGTTATTTCACATTTATTATCTGAGCATTCCAAAGTTTGTGTTATATATGAATCTGGTCCTCTTGCTTGCTTTATATCTTCAGATTGTTTTCCTGTGTATTAGCATGTCTTTTATTTTTCTTTGAAGAAACCTGAACATGAAGTATCAGGTAATAGGAACTGAGATAAAGGGAAAAAGAATCTGACACTGATACCGAAAAGAAAAATCTGACACTGATACACTGACACAATATTTTAAATAAACTATAGTTCAATAAAGTAAACACACAGAGGAAAAGAGAGGTGCAGCCATCCGCAGCTGAGTCCTGCTCCTAGCCACTCTCCAGCTGCCTTCAGCCATATGAATGAACCCAGAGAAACCATCGGAAAATCAGCTAGGGAAGCCACAATAGCTGTGAGAACGGGTATTGTTTTAAGCCATTTGTTTTGAGACTGTTCAATTCAGTTCAGTCGCTCAGTCATGTCCGACTCTTTGCGACACCATGAATTGCAGCACACCGNCTACCAGGCTCCTCCGCCCATGGGATTTTCCAGGCAAGAGTACTGGAGTAGGGTGCCATTGCCTTCTCCGAACCCAGGCCTAGCTACTGTTAATATTGTTCTCTTTTAATATATTTTTTTTCTATGGCTCTCTGGGATCATATTCTAAATATGTATCATGATTCTAAAACTTATTATTATAAGCTTTTCTCCTGTCAAAATTGAAAAAAATTAGATTTACATGTTTCTTTGTATATTTATGCCATAATTAAAAAAATTTTTTTAAGTTGTTTATTTTTAATTGAAGGATAATTGCTTTACAATTTTGTTGGTTTCTGTCATACATCAGCATGAAACAGCTATAGGTATACACATATCCCTTGCCTCTTGAACTTCCCTTCTCCCTCCATTCTGACCCACCTGGCTAGGTTGTCACAGAATACTAGGGTGAACTCCCTGTGCTATACAGCAACTTCCCGTTAGCTATCTAATTTACACACAGTTACGTATATTTCAGTATTACTCTCAATTCGTCTGACCCTTTCCTTCCCCTGTTGTGTCCATAAGTCTACTCTCTATGTTTGAGTCTCTATTCCTGTCCTGCAAATAGGTTCATCAGTATCATTTTTCTAAATTCCATATATACACATTTATACACGATATTTATTTTTCTGACTTACTTCACTCTGTATAACAGTATGCTATTATTTTTGTTGTATATTTGCTTTACAGCTTTTTGATATTTTAGAAGAATTATAGTGAATATCTTGCTGAACACAAATATTTGTTCTCATCACTGGTTATTTTTGAGGACAAAGCCTAGAAGTAGACCCGTTGGAGCAATGAATATGAACAGTTTTATCAGTCTTGTCAGATTATTTTTCAGACCATTATTAGTTTTACTGAGAGCATATGAGAATGCTCTTTTTTTTTGGCTCATACATTAAGCAGGAAAAGAAAGCTGATCTGACTAAGTCAATCATACATATATCTTCTTAAGTTAAAAAATCTTTAAAGTGATGCATTCATTTGGTTAGAACACACACACACACACACACGGTTACACACACACACAGTTACACACATGGTTACACACACATGGTTACACACGGTTACACACACGGTTACACACACATGGTTACACACACAGTTACACACACACGGTTACACACAGTTACACACATGGTTACACATACACGGTTACACACACACAGTTACACACATGGTTACACACACATGGTTACACACACATGGTTACACACACAGTTACACACATGGTTACACACATGGTTGCACACACGGTCACACACATACACACGGTTACACACATACACAGTTACACACACAGTTACACACACACGGTTACACACACACACGGTTACACACACACACGGTTACACACACGGTTACACACACACACACGGTTACACACACACACACACGGTTACACACACACACACACGGTTTATGCTTTCCAGACCTCTTCTGGGGCAGCTCCTTTTAACTGTCTTGGCTTCAGTTCTTCTGTCGGTTATCTCCCTGTCTCTAAATACTCTTTCCATCACAATTGTTCTCCTTTTTGATTTATCGGTTTTAGATATCTGTTTGCTTCTCACTATGGTAGATGAGGATTTAGGTCAACCTTTTCTCTAGCTTCTGCTCTCCTCTTCTTATTTTCATAATTTTTCTCAATTCCTCCAATGGTCATTTCTACACCTTTGGATAGCTTCCTTGAAGCTTCTTTTCTTGTTCCGTAGACAGGGTCATCTCTTGAACCTGGCTTTGTAAGATGACCATATGAGTGCTCCCACAGTTCCCCTCCTCAGCACTGACATTCTATCTTATTTTGACCTCTAGATGAGTGATAGAGTGACAGAAATGAATAAGACACCTTGCCATTAAGGAGCTTTAAGACTCTTTGGGTTTAATATATTTATAGTTAGGTGTACAGTTAGAATAGGAAATGTTAAATATCAAAAAGTGTTACAATAGCTTAGAGGAAGAAATGATAATTTTTTTAAAAATTATTTTTTATTGAAGGATAATTGCTTTACAGAATTTTGCTGTTTTCTGTCAAATCTCAACATGAATCAGCCATAGGTATACATATATCCCCTCCCTCTTGAAGCTCCCTCCAAATGATAACTTTTGAAAGGTAAGATAACTTCTGAAAGGCTTAGATGATTTGATCTGAGGCTGAGTTCATTTGAATCAATCCCTGGGTTGGGAAGATCCCCTGGAGGAGGAAATGACAACCCACTCCAGATTATTGCCTGGAAAATCCTATAGACAGGTGTTGGGAGGATCCTGGCGGGCTATAGTACTTGGGGTCACAGAGAGTTGGACACAAACAGCAACTAAACAGCAACAACACACTAGAGTTCGATTTACTCTGGTAAAACTCTAAACTTATTTTTACTCACTTAAAATGCTACGTGATAAAACTTTTTTCTTTTTATAGGCCAGAAGGCTTTAGCGGATGCACAGATCCCTTATTCTGCAGTGGAACAGGCATGTATTGGCTATGTTTATGGTACGTGGAGACTATATATTCTAAAAGTTGTTCACCTAAGTCTGTCATCAGAATTTTAACCCTCAAAACTCAGAATTTAGGGTCTTATTTTCATTGTTTTTAGAATTTCCTTATGTTCAGCCTAGTTTACTACACACATATATTTTACCATTATTGTGTTGCCAGTAAAGGGGACAAATTTAAAATACTTATCTTTAAAAAAGAAAAAATTACTCATGTAAAATTTACTACCATGAAAAAGTAATTATTTTTCAGATGAGAAATTTTTGTTTTTTGTTGTTTTGAAATTTGCTTTTATTGATTTTTGTGTCTAATAAAATGTTTTTCAAATTTTTTTCTGATTAGAAAAACGTTGCATGTAAAAGCACAAGGAAAAATAAGTTACGTGTAATCTCATTATTCATATGTTATTACCATTAATTTTTTGGTGTAAATCCTTCAGTGAGTACGAATGTATGAGAATGCGTTATGAATGAATTATGTATACACACATAATTGCCTTTTAAATTTAGGTCCTAGTTACATACATTTTGGTGACCTGTTTTTCTCATTTTTTTTGTATATAGTATTTCTCATGTGGTTCAGTTTTTGTTCACATTATCATTAATGTTTTTCAGTTTTTTTTCTGGAATAGATTAAATATTCACATGGCATAAAAATATAAGAAAAAGGTGGATGGTTATATAGTGGAAAGTTTACTCTGAATCCTGTCTCCTTGTCTATGGTTCCCTTTGCTGACTATTTCACTCATTTCTTTCTTTCTTTTTTTAATTGAAGTGTATTTGATTTAAAATATTGTGTTAGTTTGACATATACAGGAAAGTGTTTCAGTTACATATATATATTTTCAGATTATTTTACTTTATAGGTTATTATAGATGTTGAATATTGTTCCCTGTGTTACACAGTAAATACTTGTTACTTATCAATTTTGTGTATAGTATATAAAAGTAAATATATGTAAGTGTATAAATACCCCTCCCTTTCTTTTGTTGGACACATGGTAGCGTAAATACATACTATTTTATATTTTAATTTTTTTTTATAACTTAGTAGTTCTTCGTGACTATTCCAGTTATTTCATAAAGAGTTTCCTTGGTCTCTTTTAATGATAGCATAGTGTTCCATTGAATAGATATATCATGATTTGTTTAATCAACCCTCTTTTAATAGCTATTTAGAATATTCTTAGGCTTTTTACACATTTTAAATTATTTCATGATATGCTAGTCTTGAAGATTTACTACAGTTTATTTAGCAGTAGAAATGATATCGTATTTGTTGGCATTTTAAATTATTTAGTTATAAAAGAATATAGTAAGCATTTCTGTAGATGATCTTTATGTGTATCTGTGATTATTTTTTTGAGATTTCAAGGTATCAAGAGAATTCTTAAAGGGAAATTTACTAGTTCAAAGAGATGCACAGTGTCTTTATGAACAGGAGGTCCTGAATCTTGCTGTTTTCCTTGAAGACTCCTAGAGCATCTGTATCTTCTGGAGTTTCCATCATGCTGCTCCAGCATGTCTGCAAGAGAATCAAATGTGTATTCCACTTGGATTATTATTTTTCTGGAATACCCTGGCATGCAGAATCTTTTAACTTTTTGAAATTTTGATATGAAGAGAAAAATGGCCTTTTGATCAGTTAGTTTTAACAGATTTATTCAGTTCAGTTCAGTTTAGTCGCTCAGTTGTGTCAGACTCTTTGCGACCCCATGGACTGCAGCATGCCAGACCTACCTGTCCATCACCAAATCCTGGAGTTTCCTCAAACTCATATCCATTGAGTCAGTGATGCCATCCAACCATCTCATCCTCTGTTGTCCCCTTCTCTTCCCACCTTTCAATCTTTCCCAGCATCAGGGGCTTTTCCAATGAGTCAGTTCTTTGCAGCTTCAGCATCAGTCCTTCCAATGAATATTCAGGACTGATTTCCTTTAGGATGGACTGGTTGGATCTCCTTGCAGTCTCAAGAGTCTTCAACAACAACACAGTTCAAAAGCATCAATTCTTCAGCGCTCAGCTTTCTTTATGGTCCCACTCTCACATCCATGCATGGCTACCAGAAAAACCATAGCTTTGACTAGATAGACCTTTGCTGCCAAGGTAATGTCTCTGCTTTTTAATATGCTATCTAGGTTGGCCATAACATTTCTTCCAAGGAGCAAGTGTCTTTTAATTTCATGTGTGCAGTCACCATCTGCAGTGATTTTGGAGCCCAAGAAATTAAAGTCTGTCACTGTTTCCATTGCTTCCCCATCTATTTGCCATGAAGTGATGGGACCAGATACCATGATCTTAGTTTTCTGAATGTTGCGTTTTAAGCCAGCTTTTTCACTCTCCTCTTTCACTTTCATCAAGAGGCTCTTTAGTTCCTCTTCACTTCCTGCCATAAGGGTGGTGTCATCTGCTTATCTGAGGTTATTGATATTTCTCCTGGCAATCTTGATTCCAGCTTGTACTTTATTCCCAGCGTTTCTCATGATGTACTCTGAATATAAGNTTCCACTGTTTCCCCATCTATTTCCCATGAAGTGATGGGACCAGATGCCATGATCTTTGCTTTCTGAATATTGAGCTTTAAGCCAGCTTTTTCACTCTCCTCTTTAGCTTTCATCATTAATTATTAGGGAAAGGCAAATCAAAACTACAATGAGCTATCACCTCACACTTGTTAGAAAAGCTGTTGTCAAAAATATGAGAAAAAGGTTGGAGAAGATATGGACAAAGAGAAATTCTTCGACACTGATGGTGAGGCGGTACACTGTTGCAGCCACTATGGAGATCCCTCAAAAAAGTAAGAGAAGAACTGAAATATGAGCCAGTTATTTCACTTCTGGGTGTTTATCCAGAGAACGTGAAAAGACCATGTCTATTGCAGCATTGTTTACAATAGCCAAGACATGGAAACAACTCAAGGGCCCATTGATGGGTTAATAGATAAAGAAAATATGGTGCATATATGGAATGGAATACTACTCAATCATAAAAAATAATGAAACACTGTCATTTCTGACAACAGGGACACAACTTGAAGGTATTATGCTACATGAAATAAGTCAAATGGAGAAAGTCAAATGCTGTGGGAATTCACTTATGTATGGAATAAAAACAACCAAATAAACAAAAAAATTTTAATGCCTGATTTTCACTACTTTTTTCAAATTTAAAGTCAGGCAATTATGAGAGGTTAAACAATGACCCCCAGAGATATCCAAGTCCTAATCCTTGGAACCCCTGAGTGCTATCATATCTTTGGATATGAGGGTTTTGCAGATGTCATCAGGGCAAGGGTCTTAAGAAGGGAGGATTATTCTGGATTATCTGCTTTCCTGAGTGCATGTGCTCAGTTGCTACGCTGTGCAACTCCATGGACTGTAGCCTGCCAGGCTCCTCTGTCCGTGGGATTTCCCAGGCAAGAATACTGGAGTGGGTTTCCATGTCCTTCTCTGGGGGATCTTCCCAACTCAGGGATCGAATCCCCATCTCCTACATTGGCAGACAGATTCTTTACCACTGGGCCATCAGGGAATTCCCTGGATTATCCAGGTGAGCCCTAAATGTAATCACAGACATCCTTATAAGAGAGAATCAGGGGATATTTGACTAGAGAAGAAGTAGGAAATGTGATAAAAGAAGCGAGAGGTTACAGGGATCATAAATCAAGGAATCCAGGCAGCTTCCAGGAGCTAGAAAAGACAAGGAAACAGATCATCCCCAAGAGCCTCCAGAGGGAATCAATTCTGCTGACACTTTGACTTTAGCCCAGAGAAACTGATTTCAGACTTCTGGCCTCTAGATTGTAAGAGAATAAATGTATGTTGCTTTAAATCACCAAGTTTGTGATAATTTGTGATAGCAATACAGGAAATTAATACTGCAGTCAAAATCCTTGAGACCAACTGAGATATAAATGACTTAAATCATGGAGTAGTAACTCTGAATCAATCATCTATGAAGGTATCTATTGGGCACTGACTATGGAATATATATAAAACCTGGTGCTGGAGCTGTGATTTAAGTCAGCTATACTAGGTAGAAAGTTTGACTCAGAAACAGAAAACTCAACCCAGACATGCTTAAACACTAAAGTGGATGTGTTAGCTCATGTAACTGAAAAAATTAAGATATACGGCATAGGTTAGGAAGGAATTGGTGCTTTTCCAAACTGGGAAATAGATTTAGGAAAGCAAATAGAACTTTCTAGTGCAATTATTGTTGCTTAGTTGCTAAGTCATGTCCAACTCTTTGTGATTTCATGGATTACAGCTCACCAGGCTTCCCTGTCCTCCACTTGCCGGGGTCTAGCCCCGGTGGATCCAGGGTAATTTGAAGTGGGGACGGAGTCAGTGTCTTAGGAATTAATTGCTTAATTAAAGATATGAAGGGAGATTAGAAAGAAATAATGTAGTTGGAAAATACTAGTGTAGAAAAAGAGGCTGAATAACTTGGTTTGCGTGGGGTACCAATAAAATCTCAAGACAAGAGATTTGCACCACCTACGTAGGCCACCAGCACCCAGAAGCCAGGGCAAAATTAGCAGGCTTGGTGAGTACCCACGCTCCAGATGGGAATTCAGCCAGAAAAACAGAGAATAAGAAAGAAAGACACGGGGGAATCAGTCTTTCCAGAAACTGATCCGTTTTCTTTATTTTCAGGTTTGTTTGTATACTTTTTCTTATACATAGGGATGAATACAGAGTCACGCGGGGTCAGCAGACCTGACCTTTATCAAAATCAGGTGCTTCATATAAAAGTATACAAAGGTCTTAGGGGTTTTACATCATCTTCTGGCCATGAGGCCTGCTAACATTTTATGATCCTTTCTTTCTGATAATGGTCAGTCAACCAGAAACTTATTTTCCAGGGGTGATTTTTCTTAAACCAGGTGCCACCCTCCAAAGGTACCAGATAAAGTTGCATTCCTATAGGGTGAGGGTGTAGTGGGTTATAATTAAGAAAGGAATTTACTTAGCCTAAGGTTTAACATGATTAATCTTCAAGGTTAATATTTATTTCTCCTATATGCTAGTTATATTCATTATAAGGGTAGGGAATATGGAGACTTAGCAGCAAATATTGGCCCAACAAATGAAAAACCCTTCACCAATATAATTCCTAATCAACCCACTATACTAATAATTTCTAACTTCCTAAAAGAATCTGCCTTTAGTAAGTCTAAAACATCTCATGCCTCTCACGGTTGGGAGGCTGTAAACATGTGGCTGGATGAACCTGTATAGCCAGGCTAGATAAACATCAGAGGAGTTCATAAGTTGAAACACTCTTGTCACACCCAGGAATTTTTATTAACTGGAGCTGTAGGTTAACTCCTTCTCTGAGAGAGGTGATGGGGGAGAGACCCCCGTAAAGTCAGAGGTGTAGGTGAGAGCATAAAACAGTAAAGTAGGCAGACTCTGGTTTTGGGGGTAGATGCTAGGGAACAGGGTGTTTCCTGAGGCTCGATCTCGCCTTTGCATATGCCGAAGCCTCCTTCCTCATGACCTTTGCCACGGGCGGAGTTCCTCATACTGGCTCCTGGCATCCACTGTCCCCCAGAGTTTACTCAAACACATGTCCATTGAGTCAGTGATGCTGTGAAATCATCTGATCTTCTGTTACCCACTTTTCCTCCGCCTTCAATCTTTCCCAGCATCAGGTTCTTTTCCAATGAGTTGGCTCTTCGCGTCAAGTGGCCAAAGTATTGGAGCTTCAGCATCAGTCCTTCTAATGAATATTTAGGGTTGGTTTCCTTTAGGATTGATTGGTTTGATTTCCTTGCTGTCCAAGAGACTCTCAAGAGTTTTCTCCAGCACCACAATTCAAAAGAATCAATTTTTTGGCCTGCAGCCTTCTTTCTGGTCCAACTCCAGCATGGCTCAGAACTTCACTGAGTTATGCAAGTCCCTTTGCCACTACAAGGCTGTAATGCAGGAAGGGATCACATATGTTTTGTAGATGTGGTCATTACGAACTACCCTCTGTCTGTATATACCAACCACTGAAAACTCTATTTTCCCTTTCCTGTGTCTTTTTCTTTTATACCAGGTTCTCTCTCTAAGTCTAAAATTCTCACTGATGATGTCTGTTTGTGTTTTGTTCAAGGCTAGAAGTGTCACCACAGCCTTGTCTAGCTCAATGAAACTAAGCCATGCCCGCGGTGCAACCCAAGATGGGCGGGTCATGGTGGAGAGGTTTGACAGAATGTGGCCCACTGGAGAAGGGAATGGCAAACCACTTCAGTATTCTTGCCTTCAGAACCCCATGAACAGTATGAAAAGGCAAAATGATAGGATACTGAAAGAGGAACTCTCCAGGTCAGTAGGTGCCCAATATGCTACTGGAGACCAGCAGAGAAATAACTCTAGAAAGAATGAAGGGATGGAACCAAAGAAAAAACAATACCCAGCTATGGATGTGACTGGTAATAGAAGCAAGGTCCAATGCTGTAAAGAGCAATATTGCATAGGAACCTGGAATGTCAGGTCTATGAATCCAGGCAAATTGGAAGTGGTCAAACAAGAGATGGCAAGAGTGAATGTCGACATTCTAGAAATCAGCAAACTAAAATGGACTGGGATGGGTGAATTTAACTCAGATGACCATTATATCTACTACTGCAGGCAGGAATCCCTCAGAAGAAATGGAGTAGCCATCATGGTCAACAAAAGAGTCCGAAATGCAGTACTTGGATGCAGTCTCAAAAATGACAGAATGATCTCTGTTCGTCTCCAAGGCAAACCATTCAATATCACAGTTATCCAAGTCTATGCCCCAACCAGTAATGCTGAAGAAGCTGAAGTTGAA
>SJYX01013203.1:51394-61496 GCA_006410675.1 Oreotragus oreotragus
GTCAAGGCTATGGTTTTTCCAGTGGTCATGTATGGATGCGGCAGTTGGACTGTGAAGAAAGCTGAGTGCCACAGAATTGATGCTTTTGAACTGTGGTGTTGGAGAAGACTCTTGAGAGTCCCTTGGACTGCAAGGAGATCTAACCAGTCCATTCTGAAGGAGATCAGCCCTGGGATTTCTTTGGAAGGAATGGTGCTAAAGCTGAAGCTCCAGTACTTTGGCCACCTCATGCAAAAAGTTGACTCATTGGAAAAGACTCTGATGCTGGGAGGGATTGGGGGCAGGAGGAGAAGGGGACGACAGAGAATGAACTGGCTGGATGGGATCACTGACTCGATGGACATGAGTCTGAGTGAACTCCGGGAGATGGTGATGGACAGGGAGGCCTGGCGTGCTGCGATTCATGGGGTCGCAAAGAGTTGGACACGACTGAGCGACTGAACTGAACTCAGAAGTGTCATTACTACAAGGATCCTTCCTGAGTTCCTCAGTTCATATGTTCAGTCATTCTTTCTACAAGGCCTTGAAACAATTTTTTGATCAATATTTAAGACGGATGTCTTTCTTTTCATTGAAAGACAATATAGCAGAGATATCAAGCACTTGGACAATGGAATCAAGCTTAACTAGATTCAGATCCCAAATCCACCTGTGTGATTAGTTAACTTTAGTTAACTAGTTAACTTTACCTTTTTTTCTATGATAGTATATATCTAATAGGGCTATCAACTTATCAAAATGAGATAATCCATAGAAAGCATTTATAATAGACTCTGTATGTATTAGTTTTTACCTCATATTGTGATTACCAGTGACCATCAGCAGGTATCATATTTAAAAATATATTCCTTTCAAACAACTGAACTGCTTTGACTGTATAGAAGCAAACTTTGCATTGGGTAGCTATGCTTTATTAAACTCTGGCACACAGGAACTTTATTTTCTAATAATAGATTTGTGTGCAAATAAAGAAAGACGGGAAAAGAGAATCACCTAGCCAAGGGCTTCTTACATCTCAAAAATCTGGCTACATCTCTATATTAGTCAGTTTGGACTAAGTGGCTTTAACGGTGGCTCAGCAGTGAAGAATCTGCCTATCAGCGTAGACATGGGTTCAATCCTTGGGTCAGAAAGATCCCCTGGAGAAGGAAATGGCAGCCCACTGCAGTATTCTTGCCTGGAAAATGCTATGGACAAAGGAGCTTGGTAGGCTACATTCCATGACGTCACAGAGTTGGACACAACTTAGTGACTAACCAACAACACTGGCTTAAACAGCAGACACTGATCTCTTGCAATTCTGGAGGCTGAGAAGTCTGAGACCTGGGTGTCAGCCTGGTCAGACCCTGGTGAGAAGCTTCTTCCTGGCTTGCAGATGGCTTTATTCTTGTTGAATCCCCATGTGAAAGAGAGAGAAAGAACAGTTTCTTCTTCTAAGGGCTCTAATCCTATTATGAGGACCCCACCCTCATGATTTCATCTAAACACAATTACCTCTCAAAGGCCTCTCCTCCAAATACTATTATGTTGGGAGTTAGGGCTTCAATATATAAATGGAAGGGTGGGGGACACAATTCAGTCCTTTGCAGTTAGTGACAGTATGATTGAATTGAAGAAGAAATCAGATAATTTACAGTTTAAAGTGGTTAAACCTAATCTTCCTATGTGGTAGAATCATTCCTCTAGATTTTTTCAGTAGATGGCAAAATGGTAGAGTAGCATGATATTATGGAAAGATACTTTGAACTTTAGACAAAGCTGGAATTTTTATTACCAAGTCAAACAAAGTTTTCTTGTGTCTATGGACATCAGTTTCATACCTATAAAATGAGGGAGTCAAATTAGACTGTTTTTGATACTGCTATGGTAATACTATCATAAGATGAATCAATAATGATCTTAGCAAAGTGTTATTAAACTGAATTTTGCCTCTATGTCACTGCTGTCTCCTTACCATCACTTAAATTTTAAAAAGTTAATGCAATAGTATTAATAACCTTGTCCCTAGAGGCTAACAGGGCAGTTTTTGTTTTTGTTTTTGTTTTTTTTCAGGAAGACACTTTCTAGGAAACATTTTAAATAGTTTTACTCCTAAAAGTTAAGCTGTGAACCTAATGACACCTTAATGTTCAATCACTCAGTCATGTCTGACTTTTTGCGATCCCATGGACTGCAGCACGCCAGGCTTCCCTGTTCTTCACCATCTCCCAGAGCTTGCTCAAACTCATGTCCATCGAGTCAGTGATGCCATCCAAACATCTCATCCTCTGTCATCCCCTTCTTTTCCTGCCTTCAACCTTTCCCAGCATTAGGGTCTTTTGATACCTTCTCCTTAAGAAAAGTGTATCTTTTCCAGTTGAAGGCAAGTGATTCAGACAGCAGTTCTGAAGGATGCATAAATAGCTGGCTTGATGCCTTCCCACTGGGCAAGTGCAGTTAACGGTTTTGCCCTTCTTTCTTTCTGTTTTCTCTTCCTTGCCTGTATCCCACACCCTCTTCTTCTGTCCCCTTAAGGAAACTTTGCAAACTCCTCTGGGCTCTATCTGAAGAGACACAGCTTTGGTAATACTATCAACTTTGTAATTTAAAGTGACTTATCTTTAGTTTTATTTGAATTGACAAAATTACACACAATCATTTTCAAAATTATCAAACATGTTCAAAATTATTGAAAACATAATAATGTTCCAATATTAATACTGGAAAGGTTAAAGAAGGAAAAAAAAAAAGTCATCCATAATCCATAGCCTAGTTAGTAACTGTGGTTGGATCTAACATTCAACATTTTTTAATATTTCATTCCTCCTTTTGACATAGATGTTTGAAAGTTTTAGCTTCAATTTTTTTTGTTCTTTTTTTCTTAGCATTGCCTCATATGCATTTCCTTGTCCCATTAAAAATTTCTTGACAATCTTTGATTTAATGGATATGTAGGTTATTTTGCTTAGGGATCATTTCTTTTTGACTTATATTGTTGTACATTTCCTTCACCTTCTCCTTTCCCTATTATAAGTAAGCCTGCTGTGAATATCTTTAGAGATCCATCTTTACCTGTACTTCTGATCATTTTTTCAGGTTCATCTCCTAGAAGTGCTCAAGCTCTGGGTCAAAGGGCATGAGGACTTTAAAGTTGGTCAAATTGCTTTCCAAATTGTATTCATTTATAATTCCACCAGCATGTAGGAGAACGCTAATGATTAGTTTTGTGAGATTCCCCAGATCAATAGAAGCAGCTTCTTCTCTAAAGAAAAGATATTTCTTTAGAGTGGTATGTGGAATAGTGAGTGATATGTGGCAGAGTTTTTAGATTGTGTGTGAAGCAGTGTGTGAGTGTGTGTACGTACATTTGTGTGTGTGTGCATCTGCACATGCATTTGCTCAGTTGTGTCCAATTCTTTGTAACCCCAGGGACAGTAGCCCTTTTCTGTCCATGGGATTTCCCAGACAAGAATACTGGAGCTGGTTGCTATTTCCTCCTTTAGGGGGAATCTTCCTGACCCAGGGATTAAACCTGTGTCTCTTGCATCTTCTGCCTTGGCAGGTGGGTTCTTTACCAGCTGAGCCACTGGAGAAGCCCAGATTAGGAAGCAGAGTTCTAGAGAAAGAATTTTAAGAAGCATTAGCAGCTAGCTCAGTGAAGTTAAATGCAGATGTTTACCTTTCTGCTTTTATTACACAGCTGAAGGGGGCAATCGTTTGTGTCTCATACCACCTCACTGATCCACCAGCTCCATGTCTGAAAATATTTGTTCATTTAAAATCGAGTTGATATTAAACAGATGGAATTTTCCAAAAGCTGCCTTCATATTGCTATCCAGTTACTCATGTTGGGTCAGGGGCAAGCTAAGTTCATGAAGAAAGAGCCGAATCAAGACAAAGGCATTAAGTGATGGGACTCATAATTCTCAAACCAGACATTATTCTAATTGGTAGTGTCTATAAATTATTCTTTCTTCAGTGTCTTTAAATAATGGGCTTATTGCAGATGAATAAAGAGAGTTTCTTGAGGCCATAGAGGTGCTTAATAAAGCAGTGGGGAATGTATGATGACTGCCAAATGGAAAAACCAGCAAAATGGTTTGACCTCAGGTTTGCATCAGATCGGGGGATGGAGATAACTGCAGGGGAGAAGGGGGAGGGAACATCAACTTGAGGGACTATGGGAGCTGGGAAAGCTGAGCATCACTTTGAATTTAAAAGAAAATTAAGATACACTTGTGTATATCAGGACTCCTTTTAAGGGTGATCACTGAAGGGAAAGATCTAGATTAAAAATCTAGATTAAAGAGTGGAAAGGGAACAGAATATGGAAAAATATCAGGAAGCAAGGTGACAAAGGAGTCACATTAAAACTCTGAATTTATTTGATTTGAGATTATATCCAACCTCCTCCTGAAAAGATAGCTACAGATTAAAATCCTAATGTGGGATGAGACATGTAAGGCCTTTGAGCAAAGTAGAAAATATGCATTTTTAGGCTACATGACATGAGACACTCCAGCTGGTGGTATCCAGATAGAACTTCTCTTCACCACAACCACCACAGTGACCAGGGCATTTAGCTGAACTCACTTTTCAGCCTCTCTGTGTTTTCAGCAAGACACGGTTATTCGAGGTTTATACCAAATTCTTACGGATATCATGAGTTTTACAAATGGATACAGTCTATAGTCAGGAAAAGAATGGAGTTCTTGTCCACCATACTTTTCTGGGGGTACTTACCTTGGCTTTCTTGGTGACTCAGAGGGTAAAGAATCTGCCTGAAATGCAGGAAATCCAGGTTTGATCCCTGGGTTGGGAAGATCCCCTGGAGAAAGGAATATCCACTCCAGATTCTCGCCTGGAGAATTCCATGGACAGAGAAGCCTGGTTGGCCATAGCCCAGGGGGTCACAAAGAGTCAGACACCACTGAGTAATTAACGCTTTCACTTTTTTCACTTTACCTCGGCTTCCAAGCTTTTGTGCTGTAGATACTTTGTAGGAGACCTTGAGCCTTACTCCAAAAGCACTGAGGGCATTCCAAGTGAGAGACAGTAGATAGTGTCGCTCACCATGTCAGATTCTCTTTATTCCCTTTAACTGGGTCCCTGCACCCACCCCATAGCTACTCTGGAGTATTTTTGGCTAAGGGAGTCATGACTATCCATCTTCCCCAAAGAACTGTCCTCTGTAAAGGGAGTCTTCTACCCTGGAAGAGGAGACCTGCCACCCACCTAGGCTGCCCATAGCTCGTACCTGACTAATCAGGGGATAAAGAAGCAGCCCCTCTGCCTCTAGAAGGAATGTATCTGTGGTGGGGATTATGCTCCAGAGCCCACCAACATCACCCTTGTCCCCCAGTAGATTGGACCAGGATCGGTTTGTAGCTGAAACTGTTGCAGGAAGGGGCACCCCTTCCAGGGCCCGAAACTGGGTTCTTGTCTAACACTAGGAAATGAATTGTCCAAGGAGACACATGTGCTGACAAAGCAAGAGATTTTACTGGGAAAGGGCACCCGGGTGGAGAGCAGTAGGGTAAGGGAACCCAGGAGAACTGCTCTGCCGCGTGGCTCGCAGTCTCGGGTTTTATGGTGATGGGATTAGTTTCCAGGTGGTCTTTGGCCAATCATTCTTATTCAGAGTCTTTCCTCATGGTGCACACATCACTCAGCCAAGATGGGTGCTAGCGAGAGGGATTCTGGGAAGTGGACGGACACGCGGTGTCTCCTTTAGACCTTTCCCGAACTCTTCCAGTTGGTGGTGGCTTATTAGTTCCGTATTCCTTATCAGGATCTCCTGTCATAAAACAACTCATGCAAATGGTTACTATGGTGCCTGGCCAGGGTGGGAGGTTTAAATCAGTGTGCTTCCCCTAACAAAACCACAAGAATTTGTTCTTGCTGTTGACAAAAGTAAAGGAAGTCAATCTGAGCTAGCTTAAGCAACGAGGGAAATTTGGGGAAGGATATGAGAGTGTCTTCATAGCATTCAAAGAAGAGGGCTGGGCTCTTTGTTTCCTTATCTTCTTTTCCTCCTGGCTTAGGTTTTCCTCAGGACATTCCATCATTACATTACATGCCCAAATCTCTGTCTCAGAACCTGCTTCTAGACCTAAGACTGGAGAAGTGATTTTATCATAATTATGTATCTTGCAGTGTCAAAAGAGACTGCTTAAAAGCAAGGTCTCTCCCTTTCTCCATCTGGTACCTCTCTGTCTCCTTCCACACTTTAGGTCCTCAAATATTAAACTGAAGTAACAATTGATATCTAGAAATGTGTGACAACTCAGGTTTTAGAAGACCACACACTATTTATAAGAAATTCAGATATACCATGATTCCCCTTTGGATTACTGGGAGACCCAATAACATATCCAAAGGCCAAAATGACTTTATCTCCCCCTGACTCCCAAATTTGAATATTCTCAAATTTCTTGATACATTTTCTTATTTTTTCATCACTACCAACAACCTCTACTCAATCCTATCATTCTTTATTCAATAGATTTTGAACTCCTACAATAAGCTAAATATACTAGTGAATTTTTTGTTGTTGCTGTTGACAAAAGTAAAGGAAGTCAATTTGAGCTAGCTTAAGCAACAAAGAAAATTTTTGGAAGGATATTAGTGTCTTCATAGCATTCAAAGAAGAGTCAAACAATGTGTCATTAGTGTGGACAAAACAGGATATATTTGGCAACTTGGGTACAGAAGTTTACAAACCGTCTCTTTAGGGAACCACCATTAATAAGACTTAGTCACCATCAGCCTCTAATTCTTATGTCTCTTAGTTAAAATTCTAAGATACACAAGATCAAATACACGGTTTAGGTGTCAACCAAAACAAATAATCAGTTATGGCCAGAAGATATCATGAATCACCCACATGGTTATTGGGATCCATCCTAGAAAAGTTGAATTTTATGAACCAACATCTCCCTGGAAGGGACATAACCCAGAAAAGGTAATGTCCTGGACCTTTTAGGTCATTTTGTTACAGTTATTAGAGGAGAGCCTCAAAGGGGCTGAAAAATTTAGTGGAAGCGCTAAAATGCTTGCTCAAATAGTGGTTATCAACTAACACAAGTAAAACTGGCAAATATCGAGAGAATAAAAGCAAAACATTTTAGGGGATCCAAAGAAGGAAAAACTTGGGACTTCCCTGGCAGTCCAGTGGTTAAGACTCCAAACTTTCAATGCATCAGTTCGATCCCTGGTCGGGAAACTAAGGTGCACATGCTGCACAGTGCCGTGAAAAAAAATTTTTTTAAGGAAAACTCTTTTCAATAGGCATGAACACAGTAATAGCAAGGGTGGGAAAAGGGGATTTTAGAGCCAGAGGAGCACAAGCAAAGCATAAACAAACTGTACTGACTGGAGATGGCTGGGGTTTTGGAAGCCAGAGAGCATTTTGGACAGCTGTTAGAAAACAGGTACAAAAGGCGAGACTTTGAAGCTGAGGAAGGAGCAGAAACAAGATTTATTAGATAATGGGGAGGTGGAAGGTTTCTGAGCAAAGGAATGAGGTGATCAAAACTGAGCTTTTAGAAGATCAATCTGTTTACACCCACGTGCCCCAAAGGCTGCTCTTAGGAGGCATAAAGTCCCAATTTCCTGTACTTGATATTTGTTGATGCGGAGGCAGCCAATGTAAATTATTTCACCTCCTTTAGGGAACCCGTGTGGGAAGGTGTTGCATAGCTGAGGCTTCTTGCATTGTGCATATGCATGCAGAGTGAAGAATTATGGCAATTATCCCCAAAATCTTGACTGTAAAATTCACATTCACTTGACAAATCCCAATTGTTCATGGAAACGGTGCGTGGGGGATTTTTTACCCCTGAGTTTGGTTTGATTTGAGGTTGTTTACTTGAATCATCTAGATAATTGCTTCATTTTCCCACCTTTCCTGGTTTCTACCCTCAAGGCCCTCAGGTGTCAGAGTTCTCAGGGGCCTGAAGAAGCCCTCTTGCCAGGTTGTGTTAGAAGCTCCTTTCTTCTCAAGGTGGACCCATTTCTGTTTCCCTGTCTATACCTAATTCTCAGGAGAGGAACTCAAGTCTAGAGCTCGGTTCACAATGAGATTCAGCTTTTTTTTTTTTTNTTGTGTTAGAAGCTCCTTTCTCAAGGTGGACCCATTTCTGTTTCCCTGTCTATACCTAATTCTCAGGAGAGGAACTCAAGTCTAGAGCTCAGTTCACATTGAGATTCAGCTTTTTTTTTTTTTCCTTCTTCAGAGAAGTTTTGGAATTATTTCCCTTGGTAGGTAAGGTAGGAACAAACAAAAGTCAGCAGGAACCCACAGAATCATAGTCAGGAAAGTTGCCTTGCTTACCTGAATGTCACCTTCTCACGAGATGGCAATCAGTCAGTAGAGATGTGGATGCTCGAGGTCATTCTTTTTAATGTTTCTAAGTTCCTTTTAGGAGTGGGGGAAGACAAAGGAGGATATTGATGACTTCTGTCTCTCCACAGAAGTTAGATGCATCATTCCTGAGTGTAGTTAATTAAAAAACCAATATCATTATTTTCTTTAATAAGACCTACCCTGAGTTCCCATCCACTAGAACATTCAAAAGTTTCCATGTCTGCTGTGATTTGGGTATCCGCTGTGTTTAGGGAAGTTGTGTTTGTGTTTCGGGAAGTTTAGTTTCTTGGCTATGACAATTCTGAGGGGCTTACACAGTGCTCAGAAAAGACATGATCTGCCTGGGCCTTAGTTTACAGTGGATGTCGACACAGTATGGTCAGGTGACCCCATTATGCTCATGTGCCTTTTGTGAGGTCCTTAACACAGAGAATCTGTCTCTTGGTGTTGCTTTCACAACTTGACATTAAAGCTCATCATCCAAAGGCACCCACATTTAAGCCCAATCTGGGAAATTGCTGGTTGGCCCTGCATTTCTGTTGCCATTCTCAGAAATACTCAAACTTCCATTCTTTTCTCAGTGTCTCTTCCTTCTTGGAATCAAGGCTCCTCTTTGTAACATTTCCCTTTCAGTGGCCTTGCAAGAAACAAAAAAATACCTGTTTGTTTTTCCAGGTGTTTGTGAGGGAAAGAGAGAGAGAGAGCCAGAGATTGAGAGAGTTAGTTTTGGATTTTTATGAAGAAGAAAGATTGATTAGATTTTGTAGAAATACAGTGCTTACCACTCATTCCTGTGGTGAACATTGTGATGTGAATATAAAACAAGGTTTTATTATTCCTTAGTGAGTTCACAGAAGTGAAAGTGAAGTCACTCAGTCGTGTCCGACTCTGCAATCCCATGAATCGCAGCATGCCAGGCCTCCCTGTCTATCACCAACTCTCAGAGTTCACTCAAATTCACATCCATCAGTTGGTGATGCCATCCAGCCATCTCATCCTCTGTCGTCCCCTTTTCCTCCTGCCCACAATCCCTCTCAGCATCAGGGTCTTTTCCAATGAGTCAACTCTTCACATAAGGTGGCCAAAGAATTGGAGTTTCAGCTTTAGCATCAGTCCTTCCAATGAATACCCAGGACTGATCTCCTTCAGGATGGATTGGTTGGATCTCCTTGCAGTCCAAGAGACTCTCAGGAGTCTTCTCCAACATCACAGTTCAAAAGCATCAATTCTTCAGTGCTCAGCTTTCTTCACAGTCCAACTCTCACATCCATACATGACCACTGGAAAAACAATAGCCTTGACTAGACAGACCTTTGTTGGCAAAGTAATGTCTCTGCTTTTGAATATGCTATCTAGGTTGGTTATAACTTTCTTTCCAAGAAGTAAGCGTCTTTTGATTTCATGGCTGCAATCACCATCTGCAGTGATTTTGTAGCCCCAAAAAATAAAGGCTGACACTGTTTCCACTGTTTCCCCAAATATTTCCCATGAAGTGATGGGACCAGATGCCATGATCTTCATTTTCTGAATGTTGAGCTTTAAGCCAACTTTTTCACTCTCCTCTTTCACTTTCATCAAGAGGCATTTTAGTTCCTCTTCACTTTCTACCATAAGGGTGGTGCCATCTGCACATCTGAGGTTATTGATATTTCTCCCAGCAATCTTGATTCCAGCTTGTGCTTCTTCCAGCCCAGTGTTTCTCATGATGTTCTCTGCATATAAGGGTGACAGTATACAGCCTTGACATACTCCTTT
>SJYX01013203.1:62454-96958 GCA_006410675.1 Oreotragus oreotragus
GTTTCTCATGATGTTCTCTGCATATAAGGGTGACAGTATACAGCCTTGACATACTCCTTTTCCTATTTGGAACCAGTCTGTTGTTCATGTCCAGTTCTAACTGTTGCTTCCTGACCTGCATACAGGTTTCTCAAGAGGCAGGTCATAGTTTTCCTAATTTTAGATTACTATATTTTGATATCTGCACGATCTGTCGTGCTGTCCCCATTTTCATTTCTGACATTGGCAATTTGTGTTCTCTATTTTTCAAAAAGTGTTCTTGCTAGATATCTCTGAATTTTTAAAGTAATTTTAAGAAAGAAAAATTGACTTTGTTAATTTCCTTTATTATTTGTCTATTTTATATTTTATTGATTTCTGCTCTTATTGTTTGTTTTCCCCTTCTGCTTATTGTAAGCTTGCTCTAGTCTTTACAGCTTCTTGGGGTAGAAACTCAGATAATTGATTTTTAAGCCTTTTTTCTCTTCCAACATATTTTAAGCTATAAATTCCCTCTAAGCATTGTGCGGTATTGTTCACCCCATGATTTTTGTCACTGTTTGAAATATTTTCTAATTTCTCTTATTTTTTTCTTTTTTGTCCTATATATTACTTACAAATATGTCCTTGATTTTTAAACATTAGAAGAGTTTATAAGATTATTACTAGTTACTAGTAGTTACTAGTTTCTAATTTAATCTTGTTTTGGTCAGAGAATATATTATCTAAGGTTTCGATCTTTTGATATTATTGAGATTCATTTTATGGCTCAGAACATGGTCTGTCATGGTGAATGTTCATGTGTGTTTGAAAAGAATGTGTGTTCTGCAGTTGTTGAGTGTGTTCCTCATGACTAGCAGCAAAAGTACAGAAGATCCTTTTAGCTTAGGAAGCTTGTTATGAGTACTTTTTCGTGTCAGTAATTATTAATTAAATATCCAAAATAGTTTGATACTGATCTGGATCCTAGAACTCTTTAATCTATAGGAATTGATAAGAGGCCAGATGAGAAATTCAGACAGAGCTTTCGTGGAACCTGTGCTGCGCACAAGGGATCAAAAACAGGCAACAGGTGCACTTGTTCACTCTTCAGAGAGGGGCTGGCTGGTTCCTTAAATGGCGTCATGATAGGGGTGGATCTTTGAACCAGGCCAGCCTCTTGGTTGAGCTGTGTGCAGGGATCGAGCACCATACCCGCTTTGCTCTCAGCACCTCAGAAATGACAAGTGATCTGTGGGCTTTCTGTTATCTTTCTGTTCGTAGCTGCCCCAACTGCATGTGCATGTAGTTATTTTCAGTCCTTTATAGTTTCTCTGCAGTCTGTTGCTTAAGGAGATGTCTGTCCAGGGGCAAGTAGAAGGTTCTAAGTCCTAGGCCCCAGCCTGTCTCAGTTTATCACAACTCTTATTTACCTATATCAATTTCATAAATATTACCAAGTTGATCTTTTGTGCAATTCTACCAGTTTGACTTTGGATTAGCAGGATATCAAAAGACCATTACTCACACCCACATCGACATTTACTATTGTTAAACTTAATATTGACATTCTGATGAGTGACATGTTTATTATTATTATTCTTTTAATTTCATTACCCTGGTTATTAGTGAAGCTTAGCACCTTTTCATAAGCTTATTAGATACTCAGTTTCTGTGAATTGCTTGTTCATATTCCTTGCCCATATTTATTTTGAGCTATTTGATTATATTCTTAATAATTTCTAAAATTTCCTTAGCTCTTCTAGGTATTCTTATAGATACTGCAAAATTTTCTGTTGTTCTGTTGCTTGGCACTTCATCCAGTTAAAGGTGAACTTTTTCAAACTGACAGTTTTAATTTTGATGTGGTCATTTTCATCTGTTTCCTTTTCTGGTAAGTGCTTAGGGTTTTTCAAGAATTAAGTAACTACCAGATATTATTCGACCAGTCTATATTGTCTTCTATAAAAGTTTTAAAGAATTACTTTTATGTTATAATGTATCTGTACATTTTTTTATTTACTCTAAGCGAGATTCTTATTTTTTTTCTACTAGAAAGCCATTAAGTAGCCTCTCCATTCCTAATTACCTGCTTTGATTTATGATAGCATCTCTATTATGTACTATTATAGATCTCATAAATGTATAAGCCTGTTCCTAAATTCTTTCTATTCATTTATCATCTAATTTCTATAAATCTCACACACTTTTCATAATTATGGCATAACAACACTTGATATCTGGTAGAGAAACATCTTTCTCTTTGTCATTCTTTTATGAAATTGTTTTCGCTAATCCATTCCTCTATTTATATGAAATTTAAAATTTACATGTCATATTTTGTACTGTACTGATTTCAAAGATTGCTGCTGCTGCTGCTAAGTCACTTCAGTTGTGTCCGACTCTGTGCGACCCCATAGACAGCAGCCCACCAGGCTCCCCTGTCCCTGGGATTCTCTAGGCAAGAACACTGGAGTGGGTTGCCATTTCCTTCTCCAATGCATGAAAGTGAAAAGTGAAAGTGAAGCTGCTCAGTTGTATCTGACTCTAAGCGACCCCATGGACTGCACCCTACCAGGCTCCTCTGTCCATGGGATTTTCCAGACAAGAGTACTGGAGTGGGGTGCCACTGCCTTCTCCAATTCAAAGATTAATTGGAGATTAAAGGACATGTTTAGCATGCAGTGTCTTCATTTTTATAACACATTGTATCTCTTATTTTATTAAAGTTTTCTTTTTATGTCCTTCCATAAGGTTCAGTAAATTTCCCCATAAAGTTTCTAATCTTTGTTAGATTTATTCCTAATTATCTTGTAGGTTTTGAATGAAATATTTTCTTCTTTAACATATTATTGAATTTGGTTATCCCTGGTATAGTGGAATGCTAACAATTTCAGTTAATCCCAATGTTTTGAATATTAAAATATAATGTCAAATTATAATAATATAAATAAATAACAACTGATTACCTTCTCTATGATCATGGGTTTTAAATATTAGGCCCATATCTATTTTGAGAAGTGTATTGGTCATAAAAATGAACTATGTCAGAGAGGAATTAGATGGTCACTAATATTTCTTCCCCCTATGTACATGTGTTAGCCATTTTGCAATTTGGTTGAGGTCATGTGACTCCTTCTGGCCAATAGAATATGAGCAGATGTAATTAATGTAGGCCATTTCTAGGCTTGGCCATTAAGTTACCTTCAGGATCCTCTTCATTTCCTTTCTCCCTTGCTTATTGGCTGAATACAGAAAATCCAACCAAGCACTTTGAGAAAATCCTACAGGGAGCATAGAGCCACATGAGGCTAGGGACTTTGTTTCCTGTTTATTTTTCAAACCAGAGCCACCAAGGAGAGTTGCCCAATCTGAGGATTATGATAGTTTTTCTTTGGTAAGCCACCGGGATTCTGAGATTGTTTCAGCAATTGGTGACAACTGTCCTAACTGATATGAAAGCCTTTGACAAACAATTTATCAAAAAACTCTATTAAGGGATTCAGATTCTGTCCATGATTAATAGCCCAAACATGAAGAAGAATGATAAACTGAATAATGAGCTAGATTCAGACTCTTGGATGAGAATTGAACGAGAGTACAGTTGCTAAAAAATAGGAAGGCATTCTGAGCTGTCTGGTCTGGTGGATCATCACAGCAATCAGAAAAGGAGAATGATCTTTGCTGTAGCAGTTCCTTCTCCCCAGAAACCTGGAACTTTGAGGGAGAGGGCATGGCCTAAGAACCATCATATTCCTCTATACCAAGCAGAAAGAAAAACCCCTTTTTTGTATAGGGCGTCCCTGGTGGCTCAGATGGTATAGCATCTGCCTGCAGTGCAGGAGATCAGGTTCAACCCCTAGATTGGGAAGATCCCCTGGAATCAAAAATTCTGTCCATGATTAATAGCCCAAACATGAAAAAGAGTGATAAACTGAATAATGAGCTAGATTCAGACTCTTGGATGAGAATTGAACAAGAGTACAGTTGCTAAAAAATAGGAGGGCATTCTGAGCTGTCTGGTCTGGTGGATCATCACAGCAAACAGAAAAGGAGAATGATCTTTGCTGTAGTAGTTCCTTCTCCCCAGAAACCTGGAACTTTGAGGGAGAGGGCATGGCCTAAGAACCATCATATTCTTCTATACCAAGCAGAAAGAAAAACCCCTTTTTTTGTATGGGGCATCCCTGGTGGCTCAGATGATATAGCATCTGCCTGCAGTGCAGGAGATCAGGTTCAACCCCTAGATTGGGAAGATCCCCTGGAATCAAAAAAGGCAATCCATTCCAGTATTCTGGCCTGGAGAATCCCAAGGATAGAGGAGCCTGGTGGGCTGCAGTCCATAGACTCTCAAAGAGTCGGACACAACTGAGCAACTGACACTTTCATTGTAAGTTAAAATATTTCATTCCATTCAGCAAACATGCACTGACCACCTCTTCTTGTATCATTTTACACACACACACACATACACACCAGAATTATTTTCTTTCTCAGTGCTTCAGTTAAATCTTTCTAAAACCCTAGGGAAGATATACCCGGAGTGTGGTTTTCCTAAAATTGATTTTCTAGACTCTAGTTGTGTAATGAAGAACCCATCAGGCCCTGGAGACATTCTTGTCTATATCAGCCAGTACCAAAGCTAATTAATACACTGGAGAGCATTTCTTCTTTAGGAAAATATCAGCCCATTAGTGCAGATAAGAATAGTGATCTTGTGTGTGTAAATTCTAGTCCCATGGAAATACTTAACCTTTCATGGTAAAATTGTTACAAGGAACATTAAGAAGACTGTGTTTTCTCTATCTAAATTCTTTAAGTGTAGATTTGGGTAGAAGAGAAATTGAGAAGAGGATGTGACCTTAGCTAAGCAATGAAGTCATGTCTCATGAGGAGAAAATATGCTTTATTCATACTAATTAACCTGTCTTTGAAAGTCTTGCATCACAAGTAAAAGCCAAATGAATGTTCTGTCTCCTGTAATATTCAGGATTGGCAGTAAAGCAAACATTTTGGTTTCCACAGCATTCTGTTCAGTGCTTTAGAGGTCATTAGGGAGCACATATTATATAGACAAGACTGAATGATGATGTCCCTATGCCTCAGAGGTGAAAAGAAACAAATTAGTATTTGGAAAAAAAACTTTCAGCATACTGAATATGTGTGTACTAACCTATTGTGTGTACTGTGCATCTTTCTGAAAAGTATTAATAATATAGCAGTGTGTATAATAGATGCTACACTGTTTATACCTTGAACTGAGCAATCCAATTTATCCTGAAGCAATGATCCAGAGGCAAAAAAAAACTTGCATACACAATATCATCCACTGTAATTAACTTATTTATGCGCCACATGTTTATGTACTGTCTGCTTTCATGCCATGCACTGTACCAGGTGCTTGGATTCCATAGTGAGCAAGAAAACTAATGGTAATGGCTTCCATGCTGGAAATGTGACAGTTCTAGAGACCCAGACACTCTCCTGTTACAAAGTAACTTTAAAAATGCCACATACAATTAAATTTCAAGACAACTGTTTAAATAAATTAGTGAGCCTGGCAGAAAAGTCAGGAAAGGAATGAGAACATCACTTGATAGAGGTGAGAAAGCAGCAAGTCTGCAGGCTGCCCCGAGGTATATACCAAGGCATGTTATAGGTTTTTATTTTTGGTTTTAACAATCTTATTAGCAAGAAACAGGTAAGCAAAAAATTGGTCCAGTAAAGGGCATGGAGTCAGATTGGGTATCTTCCTCCATAGGTAAAGTCTGAAACCATAACAGATGCATGGAAAGACCTAGTTTTTTAAAACCTCTGCCCAACAAAGACAGAAGACATACAGCATTTCCTGTTTTACCATTAATTTTGACTAATGGTGAAGAAAAAGTTTTCTTTGAGAATCTATGGCCTTTGTGTCAGCCCTCATGTGGGAATGGGGAATGAATTCATCCATTTGGGGCCTAAAAAGCCATAACCTGAGAATTTTACTTTAAAATAGATGAACATCATACTGTTCCCAGCCATCTGGCAGAAATAAATGCAAATAATCTCTGAAAGAACTAAGAATCCATGAAATTCTTCAAGATTTCTGTAAGTAGAGTTCCAAAAGTAGGAGCTAATAATATTAATACTAAATCCTACACAAAAGGAAACAAGATATTATGATTGAAAATAATGAAATGAACTATAACTAGACCCATAAAATTTAATTATTTGGCACAGAAAGTAAAATAAGTATATTTAATCTATTATAGATAAAAATAAAAGAGCAAATCAAAAAAAAAACAAGATCAGGAACTAGATATTATTCTTTTGGGACCAGAAAGATTGGGAAAAAAGAACTAACTAGGACTTCCAAAAATAAACGTATGACACCAAAGTGGAATGGTTAAACATCAGATTATACAAAGCTGAAACAAATCAACTACAGAAGGATACAAAAATTATATAGAATAGAATGTAGATGAAGGAAAAAAAAAACAAAGAAAAATAGATTAAAATATAAGGTGAGTAGAGGGAATAGGTTCAATATACATTCATTAAGGAATATATAATAAGATTATAGAGATAATAAAAAGTCAAAATTTGAGAAATAATGGCTACGGAGTCTCCTGAATTATTTAAAGACATAAGTACTCAACTTCAGGAATCCCAGTGGATCCCAAGCAGAATAATTAAAACCATGTCCACTGTAAGCACATCATCTTTGATAATTTTGCAACTTCATTACAAAAAAAACACATTATAAATGTAACTTGAGAAAAAGATTAAATATCTATTGGGCTGACAACTAGCTTCAAAGTACTGAGAAAAAAGTAGTGAAAATTTATGATTCTATCCTTGATTGTATCCTTTCCAAGCCAGGCTTCAACAGTATGTGAACCGAGAAATTCCAGACATTCAAGCTGTATTTAGAAAAGACAGAGGAACTAGAGATCAAATTGCCAACATCACCTGGGATTCTCCAGGCAAGAATACTGGAGTGGGTTGCCATTTCTTTCTCCAATGCATGAAAGTGAAAAATCAAAGTGAAGCCGCTCAGACGTCTCCGACTCTTAGCGACCCTATGGACTGTAGCCCACCAGGCTCCTCCATCGATGGGATTTCCCAGGCAAGATTACTGGAGTGGTGTGCAATTGCCTTCTCCAATTCATCTTACAGTACTTTAAAAATTAAATTAAGATACAAGTAGAGTTAAAAACATCAATATGCGTACCTTTAAAATGTGAATAAAAATACATATATATTCCAGAAAAGATACATACCTAATCACGATTTTAAAATCAGGGACTCTAAAACAAAGCACATTTATGTATGAATGGGTATCTGAATTTCTATATATAAATATTATATATATATAAATTAATATAATATTATTTGGCAGATTTTATTAAAACGTGTTTCTAATGAGTAAAGATTTCTCATAAAGATCTTTCCTTATAGAAAGAAAACATATACACTCCAACAGAAAAATGACTAAAAATTATGATATTTACAAAGAAGGTAGAATTTAGTAGATATTAAAAAGAAATGGCAACCCACTCCAGTGTTCTTGCCTGGAGAATCCCAGGGACGGCAGAGCCTGTCTCTTATACACATCTCACACAGGAGNATTTCTATATATAAATATTATATATATATAAATTAATATAATATTATTTGGCAGATTTTATTAAAACGTGTTTCTAATGAGTAAAGATTTCTCATAAAGATCTTTCCTTATAGAAAGAAAACATATACACTTCAACAGAAAAATGACTAAAAATTATGATATTTACAAAGAAAGTAGAATTTAGTAGATATTAAAAAGAAATGGCAACCCACTCCAGTGTTCTTGCCTGGAGAATCCCAGGGACGGCAGAGCCTGGTGGGCTGCCATCTATGGGGTTGCACAGAGTCAGACACGACTGAAGCGACTTAGCAGCAGCAGCAAAAAGTATAACTTAGTGGACTGAGATGTGTGTATTTATTTCCATCTATTCTATTGTATAAACATGAAAAAAATATAGGATGGCGAAAAGTATGCAATAATATGTTTGAGAGCCATAACGAGAATTTCCCTTCTATAGGCTTTAGACTATATACCTATTTACAAGTCTCTCCAGGGTTATCTGATCATAAAAATATAATACTAAAACATCAAGTTGTTAATAATGAGGACAGATGTTGAGTGAAAGATAAGGAAAGTGCAAATGAGACAATAAAGAAGTAAGGCGTTAAAAGATAAAAATAACAGTTTAAAAGAAAAATACAATTGCATTTATGTTAAGTCAAGTATTTATGCATCTTTATGCAAAAGAAAATTGCAATCTAACTATTGACAAGACATTTTTTTAAAAAGCTTGGCTTTAATGAATATATACACATACACACTGAAATCTGCTTACCTGTTACAGAAATCAAGGTTTCAGATGGAAACTGTATGCTCATCATGCAACCAAAATCAACCCTTCACAGCTTATTGTATTTCTCTTTTACTATAATGCCCTTGCTTGCTGAAGGCAGAAATAGCCCAGAATTTTTCTTTATGTAGTGCTCCAGATAATTAATAATAATTGACAGATTTAATCCCTCTCAGCTCTTTGAATTAAAGCAATTCTGCCTCAACGGCCTC
This sequence comes from Oreotragus oreotragus, assembly GCA_006410675.1. Classification (NCBI taxonomy): domain Eukaryota; kingdom Metazoa; phylum Chordata; class Mammalia; order Artiodactyla; family Bovidae; genus Oreotragus; species Oreotragus oreotragus. Next base: position 71,027 of record SJYX01013203.1, read on the forward strand.
AATTCTCTGAAGCTAGCTGACATGATCAGTATCAAAAGATAAATTGAGGAAGAATTTAATTTCACACCCAAAATGTAGTATCTGGGGGGGCTTTCCTGGCAGTCCAGTGGTTAAGACTCCGTGCTTCCAGTGCAGAGGGTGTGGGTTGATCCCTTGTCAGAGAACTGAGATCTGACATGTTGAACATGTGGCCAATATAAATAAATAAATTATATTTTATTATTGCATAAATTATTTATGAAAATTTATTGCATATCTTTATTACCTAAATAAAATAAAATCTATTATTTTAAATTAAATTTTAATGAAACAATGTCATATCTAACCTTGGAAGAGATACTCCTCTCTCATGCTTTTTTATTCACAAATTTTTTCAGGTCTTTGCTATCACATTCTGCCTTAAAGATATAAAAGTTAATTATTCTGCATAGAATATAGGCTTATTTATGGCCATTAGCTAAGAGCATATTGCAAATACTCAGTGGGATTCTCATACTTAAGTAGAGTTCTGAAGCACTTTCTCTCCCCTGATCATGTTATTTATGTGATTTGGCACATCATCTTTTTCCCTCCTAATAGGTCTATTTATCTTGTAGCCATTCTACAAAATTCAGTATATGTTAATTATAGCACTTGATTAAAAGTACACAGACCCCCATTAGTCCCACTGAGCCCTATAGAATCACACAATGTTCTACATCATTAAAGTTTAGGTCACAATCTCAGATTTTTATGACTCAAGGTAAACTCCAAGCTGTGAGAACCAGATGAGAAGAAGATACTAAAAATTGAAGCAGCAGTATAACAAGGAACATTAAAAGCATTAATGAACAAACATAACCATAGAAACTTTTAGGAACCAGGAATAGATCTCCATAAAATAAAATGAAGAACCATTAGAGTTAAAGACAAAAGGTTTCCAGTGGAGCTAGAATAATATAAGTATCAGTAAACTACCTTTTAGAAGATTAAGATCTTTTTTTTTAGGCCTAAGAATAAAATCATGAGAAAAAAAATCTCATTTGGTATCTCATAAGGTCTGAGGAATTTTTGTTATTGCTTTGCTTGTTTAGATTTCAAAGTGTTGCATTTTTAATTTGGATATATTTGTACATGTGAAATGTTCAGTATAGCACATTTTAATATTTGAGAGAGTAAGTCAATGGGTAATAACATAATTGCAGATTTCAACTTCTAACTTGATATTTCAAATTTATAACAAATGATTTAGACTGGATGACAAAGCAAGCAAAGGGTCAAATATTATCTTACAGCACGAACTTATCATATCATAGAATCTTCATTTTCTAGCCTGAAACTGAAACACAAAAATAATTCATAAGTCTTAGGGAATTTGGTAACAATAAAGTTATTGTCAGAAAGAAAAATGAAGAAACAAATTAGTCAGCATTACTTAACTGAGAAGCTTTTAAATTCAGAGTTTTGTGATAATCAAGGTGATCTGACTTTTAAAAAATTAAAAATACTTATTGGAAAAAGTGGTTTTATTAAACTCATTGACTTCATTTAGAATATATATTTAAAGACAATTTTTCTTAAAGTAAAACAACATATGCTTATATCACTGAAAGTACTGTGCAGGGTAACACCACCCTTATGGCACAAAAATGCCTATGGAACTAAAAAGCCTCTTGATGAAGGTGAAAGAAGAGAGTGAAAATGCTAGCTTAAAACTCAGCATTCAAAAAAATAAGATCATAGCATCTGATCCATGACATTAATAGACGCTTGCTCCTTGAAAGAAAAGCTAAGACAAACAACATATTAAAAAGCAGAGACATTACTTTTCCAACAAAGATCCATATACTCAAAGCTGTGATCTTTCCAGTAGTCATGTGTGGATGCAAGAGATAGACCATAAAGAAAACTAAGGGCTGAAGAATTGATGTTTTTGAACTGTGGTCTTGGAAAAGACTCCTGAGAGTCCCTTGGACAGCTAGGAGACCAAACCTGTCAATCCTAAAGGACATTGATCCTGAATATTCATTGAAAAGACTGATGCTGATGCTGAAACTCCAATACTTTGGCCACCTGATGCGAAGAACTGACTTATTAGAAAAGACCTGGATGCTGGGAAAGATTGAAGGCAAGAGGAGAAGGGGACAACAGAGGATGAGATGGTTGGATGGCATCACAACAAGATCAGGAACTAGATATTATTCTTTTGGGACCAGAAAGATTGGGAAAAAAGAACTAACTAGGACTTCCAAAAATAAACGTATGACACCAAAGTGGAATGGTTAAACATCAGATTATACAAAGCTGAAACAAATCAACTACAGAAGGATACAAAAATTATATAGAATAGAATGTAGATGAAGGAAAAAAAAAACAAAGAAAAATAGATTAAAATATAAGGTGAGTAGAGGGAATAGGTTCAATATACATTCATTAAGGAATATATAATAAGATTATAGAGATAATAAAAAGTCAAAATTTGAGAAATAATGGCTACGGAGTCTCCTGAATTATTTAAAGACATAAGTACTCAACTTCAGGAATCCCAGTGGATCCCAAGCAGAATAATTAAAACCATGTCCACTGTAAGCACATCATCTTTGATAATTTTGCAACTTCATTACAAAAAAAACACATTATAAATGTAACTTGAGAAAAAGATTAAATATCTATTAGGCTGACAACTAGCTTCAAAGTACTGAGAAAAAAGTAGTGAAAATTTATGATTCTATCCTTGATTGTATCCTTTCCAAGCCAGGCTTCAACAGTATGTGAACCGAGAAATTCCAGACATTCAAGCTGTATTTAGAAAAGACAGAGGAACTAGAGATCAAATTGCCAACATCCGTCGAATCATAGAAAAAGCAAGAGAATTCCAGAAGAATATCTATGCTAAAACCTTTGACTGTGTAGATCACAACAACTGGAAAATTCTTAAAGAGATGTGAATACCAGACCATCTTACCGGCCTCCTGGGAAACCTATATGCAGGTCAGCAAGCATAATTAGAACTGGACATGGAACAATGGACTAGTTCAAAATAGGGAAAGGAGTACGTCAAGACTGTATATTGTTACCCTGCTTATTTGACTTATATGCAGAGTGCATCATGAGAAATCCTGGGCTGGATGAAGCATAAGTTGAAATCAAGATTGCCAGGAGAAATATCAATAACCTCAGATATGCAGATGACACCACCCATATGGCAGAAAGTGAAGAGGAACTAAAGAGTCTCTTGATGAAAGTGAAAGAGTAAAGTGAAAAATCTGGCATAAAACTCAACATTCAAAAAAGGAAGATCATGGCATCCAGTCCCATCACTGCATGCCAAATAGATGGGGAAACAGTGGAAATAGTGACAGACTTTATTTGGGCTCCCAAATCACTGCAGATGGTGACTGAATCCATGAAATTAAAAGATGCTTGCTCCTTGGAGAAAACCTATGACAAGCCTAGACAACATATTAAAAATCAAAGACATTACTTTGGCAACAAAGGTCTATCTAGTCAAAGCTATGGTTTTTCCACTAGTAATGTATGGATGTGAGTGTTGGACCATAAAGAAGGCTGAGTGCTGAAGAACTGATGCTTTTGAACTGTGCTGTTGGGGAAGATTCTTGAGAGTCCCTTGGACTGCAAGGAGATAAAACCAGTCCATCCTAGAGGAAATCAATCCTGAGTATTCATTGGAAGGATTGATGCTAACATTGAAGCTTCAATATTTTGGCTACCTGATGGGAAGAGCAGACTATTGGAAAAGACCCTGATGCTGGAAAGTTTGAAGGCAGGAGGAGAAGAGGATGACAGAGGACAGGACAGCTGGTCCTGACTCAATTGACATGAGTTCGAGCAAGCTCTGGAAGATGGTGAAGGATAGGGCAGCCTGGAGGGCTATAGTCCATGGTGTTGCAAAGAGTCAGACAGGACTGAGCAACGCAACAATGACAGTCATCCTTTTAAAATCAATAATACAATCATTATAGAAAAACTAAAACTAAACTAATAATAGAACTCTGCCAAAAGGAACCTAGTTCATGTACTTCACAAAGAAGGCAATGATCCCAGACAGAAGGTCTAAGATATAAGGAATGTTGACTGTATTACAGAATAAACATTTTAAGAAAGGAAACACTGAGAATTAAATTAAATAATTCCAATGTTAAATACTGAGAGTTAAGTAAAGCAAGCAAAATTAGCATGATGGTATAGTTTGTGTGACACATGACTGGATTTATGTATTCTAAGATTCTTTTATTGTTCAACAGTAAAATGAAGACTTTCAACTTTTAAAAGTTTACAGGACAAAAACGGAATTTCTGAAAAAGCCATCAAACTCATGCTTCACAAGGAAAACAGGAAGAAAAAGGAAGAGTGAAAGAGCAGGGCAAATAACATGAAACAAATGGCAGAAAACATCTGAATGTAAGACTAATATAATAAGTGAATATAAATTGAACTCTTTAGTAAGAACACAGAGATTATCAGAGAAGATAAAAAAAAATATATGGGAATCAATTACATGTTTACAAGAGAAGTAAGGTACATCAAACATAAAAAGGTTGAAGACCACAGAATGTAAAGAGAGATAATAGGCCAATACTACTGGAAGGTTACTGTGTCGGTTACTAACAGACGAAATAAACTTCAAAGCAAAAAGCATTGCTATAGATAAAGATAGTCACTATATAATAACAAAAATGTCAGTTTACCAGATGCTTTTGAACTGTGTTGTTGGAGAAGACTCTTGAGAGTCCCTTGGACTGCAAGGAGGTCCAATCAGTCCGTCCTGAAGGAGATCAACCCTGGGATTTCTTTGGAAGGAATGATGCTAAAGCTGAAACTCCAGTACTTTGGCCACCTCATGTGAAGAGTTGACTCATTGGAAAAGACCCTGATGCTGGAAGGGATTGGGGGAAGGAGGAGAAGGGGACAACAGAGGATGAGAACTGTCTCTTATACACATCTAGATGTGTATAAGAGACAGGCTTTAGCATCAGTNTTTGGCCACCTCATGTGAAGAGTTGACTCATTGGAAAAGACCCTGATGCTGGAAGGGATTGGGGGAAGGAGGAGAAGGGGACAACAGAGGATGAGAAGGCTGGATGGCATCACCGACTCGATGGACATGCATTTGAGTGAACTCCGGGAGTTGGTGATGGACAGGGAGCCCTGGCATGCTGTGATTCATGGGGTCGCAAAGAGTCAGACACAACTGAGTGACTGAACTGAACTGAACCAGGAGGTAATACAAGCTAACAACATGGCTTCAAAATATGTAGATTTCAATACCTCTTTCTCTCAATAATTGATGTATCAAGTACAAAAAATTAGGAGGGATATGGGAGATTTGAAATATACAGTTACTAAGTTTGATCTAATGGACATTTGTAACATATCCACAACAATCAGAGAATGCAATGTTGTTTTTAGCACATAGGAAAGATTTATGATATTAACGGCAATCTCCAAAAATGGTGTTCTTGGTACAGTAAAATTCATTTATTTATTAATGATGGCAAAAATCAAAAATAAAGTAGCTCTAAAAAGGCTCATGGGTTAAAGCAGCAATCATCATGGAAAAAGGATCCTGAATGATATAAAACTTAGTTTGAGGGTTCAGGGAAGACTTCCTGGAGGAAGTGCTTATTTTAGAAAATAAAAAGGCTAATGATCAACATGCTAAAGATTCAGGTTACAAAATTAGAAAAAGAACAATAAAATAAGCCTGCAAACATAGATAGGTAAAAAAATATATAAAATAGAAAAAAGTAGAATTAATAAAGCTAACAGTCATTTTTCAAATTTAAGACTAATGAAATCAACACATATCTAACAAGACTGACCAAGGTAATAACAAGAAAGACACAAAGACTGTTGGGGATGAAAATGAAGACATGACTATGGATAAAGCAATGATTTAAAAAGATAATAAATGTATTATGGAAAATTTTATGCTGATAAATTTGAAAACTTAAATGGAACGAAGAAATACCTAGAAAAATATTTTACCATTTGAAATAGCAATTGAGTCTTCTCTCAAAGAAAATAGTAGTCGCAAATGCATTCTGTTAAACATTTGAAGGAATTTTATATCAATTGTACTTAAATTCTTCCAAAGATTGGAATGCATTAGGGAGCATTCGTTCTTTTTCTATGAGGTGACCATGACCTCAATACCAAAACCAGAAACAGTTGATAGGAAAGGAAAGGAAAATTACAGGCTCATTTAGCTTATGAACATGCATGAAATATTTTAAACAAAATATTAGCATCCTGAATGTAGCAGCATACTGAGAAAAATAACAAATGTTAAACACATTGTTCAAATCCTAGAAATGCAAGATTATTTTAATATTAGAGTCTATTAAGGTGTGACTTGCCAAATTAACAGATTAAAGGAAAAAGCCTGTATACTCATCTGAGTAGATATAGCTAAACCATGTGATAAATTCAGTATCTGTTTATGATAAAAATTCTCTGGGAAAACTAAGTGAAAAAGAAAATTCCTTAATCTAAAATGTTACTGCCAAAAACCTGCTAGAAGCATCACATTTAATGGTAAACTTTAAAAGCCTTCCTTTGAAAATGAGGAACAAGAAAAGAATACTTACCATCACTGTTTCTATTTAAAATATTGCTATAGATCCTAATCAATGCAAAAATGCAAGACAACTTGGTAGTGGGTACATGAACATTCATTTATTATTATGTTTTATTATTTGCATCTATGTTGTATGTGCTATTTTCAGTGCGTACAAATGCACTGATTGCATTTATTTAAAAATAAATGCAAGTACTTGATAAAGAATAGAAAGGAAGGAAAAGTAAGTGGAAGGAAAGATGTTATCACTCATGGAAATTCTAATACTCTAGCAGGGGATATCAGTGAGTCCTTTAGGCACTTGGAATACTGTCTACTATATGCCATGAATGATGGGTTGGTGAATGGGAACAGCAGTCCTGATACCTAAGCTCCAATCTGAATATGCCAAAAAAGCTTCCTGGAGGAAGTGATATCTAAGTTAAGGCTTAGAAGATGAAGAAGAATTTGCCAGGCAAAGAAGGAGGGAGATTGAGAAATCAGGTGCTAGTGGGTGGGTTAAAACAATCTGTAAAGGGAGAGAGAATAGAGAATTGGGATCCTCCAAGTACATACTAGCACACCCTGAGCATAGAATTTCAGGTCAGGGCAAGCAAGAGAAGAATCTGGAGATGTAAACAAGGGCCATCTTGCAAGAAGCTAGATTCATTGACTCTTGTATATTATCCATATTATAAAATGAAAAAATATGAAAATAATCCAAATATCTAGAGATTAGAGATGAACAAATAAAGAATGGGAAATTTGGTTGACTATAGCAAGTATTTTTTTTTTTTTTTAATGATCATTATGAAGACTTTGTAGGCAACTGAAAGCATCTTTATGATTCTGGTGAAAAAATTCAGAAGACTAAATCATACTTTACCACTCACACTGTAATTATAAGTTTATAAAATATGTATGCATGAAGACAAAGATAGGAGGGAAACATATCAAAAAGAACATTGTGTTAGGAGATGGTAGCGTATGGCTGAGTTTTATTTTCTGTTTTCAAAAATGCTGTTTAATATCTTCTCATTTGAAAAAAAAAAAACCAGTAGTTAAACAGAGGGACTATATCAGTAACTTCAGTGAGTGCAGGGAATGAGGTTTCGCTCATTATGGAATCTGCAGTGCCTGGCACATAGTGAAGGCTGAACAGATACTTTTCAGATGAATGAAAGATGGACACTGTTCTGAAGTATTTTGGAAGAATTGCTGGTGGTATTCCAGCATGGTGTCAGGTGGGTCAGAACTGGGCTTCAGTACCAAACCAAAGACAGGTAGCAAAACCTGCTTGAATTTGAGTGCCTTCAGGATGAACTGAGCTGTTTGACCTGTGTAACAAGGCAGATTTGTGAGAAAGAGGAGGCAATGCTTTTCCAACATAAGGTCTAGAAATAAGACTTGAGGTTTCTTCTTTTCTTTTGGGAGAAGGGTATGAAAGAAATGTTGTTTTAGTTGATCTTTTTTTTTTTAATTAGTATAGTCTTAAATAAATGTACCACGTTTTTAAGAGAGTGTCTTTAAATAGGAAAAAATCCACAAAACTACAAGAGATTTTATGTGTTGTGGGTTCTTTTCCAATTTTTTCCACACGTATATCATTATCACTGCATGCTCTGTGCTCAGTCATGTCTGACTCTTTGTGACCCCATGGACCATAGCCCAGCAGTCTGCCCTGTCCATGGGATTCTCCAGGCAAGAATACTGGAGTGGGTTGCCATTTCCTTCTCCATCATTGCATATATTTTATTTTTTATTCTACTTTTCCTACTTAATATTATTTTGTAAAATTCCCTTAATATTTTAAGGTCCAATTTTCACTTAATGACTTCATAAGTTTCAGCATTTTATTTTATTATTAATTTTTTTAATTTTAATTTTATTTTACTTTACAGTACTGTATTGATTTTGGCATATAAACTTACGATTTTCTTAACCCTCAGTCCTTTGCTGCACATGGAAGGTTTTGGCTTTATTGTTCGGAGTTTTCTCTTTTACTATATTTGCTCTTTTCTTCCTTTGAATGATTTTCTTAAGACAGAATTTTAGGAAAGGAAGTTCGAGGTCAACATTTAGAAATACAGTTGTGATTTTCATATGTGTATCTAAATTCTCCTGCAAAAGAATAATAGGGAAAAAAAAATCTGTTTTCTTGTATATCCTGCTAAAATGGAATGGACTCCCTCAGTCAGGATTCCAGGATGAGGTGGTCATTCTCAGCATTTTGAGATCTAGATTTTATAGATAAAATTGGATGAAAATTTTGGGGAATAGGTGAAGACAGGTAAAAATAATAGCTGTGATCATCCGTATTGTTTTTTTTTCATTCATTTGCTATAAAATATAGTCTGTTAGTATTATACCCATTTTATCAGTCAGGAAACTAAGTCTCATTGGGATTAAATAACTTTCCAAAGAACTAGTAGTGAGACACAGCTGGAATTTAAGTCTTCTAATTTCTGGAGCACTGTGTCAAGGTAGCCTTTTTGCAAATTCCAATAACTAGATTTTTGTCAAGAAGTTAGAGGTTAAGAGGACCAAGAATAGACTATTTTCTAGTGATATTATCTTGATCCAGTCCCATAAACATTCTGACCTTTAGTTTCTTGAACTGGGAGATGGGGGTGATAATGGGCTGCCCTGGTGGCTGAGATGGTCAAGAATCTGCCTACAATGCAGGAGACACAGGTTTGATCCCTGGGTTGGGAAGATCTGCTTTATAATGTCATGAAAAGTAAATGAAGTGATGTGTGTATTTATGTAGTACCTAAACACAGCAACATCTAATGAGTGTTTCTGATACACTCAAGATCCAGAATCTAAATGTGGGTAGTTATGTTAGCTTGACTAACCATTAACTGTCATCAGTGCTTTATTTCAAGTCAACTTTAGGACTTAGAATATACCTTGGAGATTTTTGCAATTATAGTTTCTATATCTAGAGTCTGCAAATTTTGCATATGTAATACTTCCTTCTGCTCCAACAATATTCTAATTTATTAGAGAACAAACTGTCTCTTTGTGGGGAGTTACGGCTTTTGGGAAATGGCAGCCCACTCCAGTATTCTTGCCTGAAAAATCCCATGGACCATGGAGCCTGGTAGGCTACCATCCATGGGGTCACAAAGAGTCGGACACGACTGAGTGACTTTACTTACTTACGACTTTTATGCTATTGGCGTGTGTTGTTCCTGACCACCGTTTTAGTTCTTTATTTGAGATGCCAACAAGATTTTATTGTTCCCTGTACTTTGCCATGCTGNGAGCCTGGTAGGCTACCATCCATGGGGTCACAAAGAGTCGGACACGACTGAGTGACTTTACTTACTTACGACTTTTATGCTATTGGCGTGTGTTGTTCCTGACCACCGTTTTAGTTCTTTATTTGAGATGCCAACAAGATTTTATTGTTCCCTGTACTTTGCCATGCTGCCTTGTCTATGGCTTCTAGAACTTTGTTGTGTTATATCAGGCTGTGACTGTGGACTAGACGTGAGTCATAAAAGCAGTATTGTACTGGAGCTATTCTTCAGCATTTCAGGCTTTCAGGCTTATTGCTCTGTTTTGGACAGTGATATACTTTGTTTTACAGAGTTCCAATGAATGACTGTGTAAACAGATAATGTTGGTAAAATGAGCTTATAAGAACCATTCATTATAATTACACCATGCAGGTGGGGAGAACTAAGATTTTCAAATGAAAGAAGTAGTCTATTTCTGTGTATAGCCTATGTGTATGTGGCTTTGTACCTATGATTCAGAAAAATGTCCCAGATGCAAAGCTATGATGATTTATTTATTAAGCTAACTATATTTCTGTTAACCTTTAATATATTCAGGAACAGAGTGAACTGGATATTTGAAGTATTTTTCTTTTTGAGTTTAGAGTTTTATTGTGATAACTGTCTTTTCTATCATGCACATTTCATTTGTAACTGATTTAGCTGGCTACTTTTTAAAAATGTCATGTTCAAGTTTGAATTTCAGAGCAAATGAACAACCATTCATTTCTTCCATCATTCATTCCTCTCTTCCTGCCATCATCTTCACACCCACTGCAAGTGCTTTTTATTTCTCCCACTCCATTGGAAAGTTTAAAGATCAAGGTCAACCATTTTCTATATGTTGACAAAGTTAACAGTCAAGTCTTTGACTTTATCTTACTTGACCTCTAGGTGGCATTACACATGGCTAGTCCTGTCCACCTACTTGAAACATGTTCTTTTCTAGACTTCAAGATACCGTTCTTACCTGTGTTTTCTTGTATTTTCACTGTCATCTCTCTACATCAGTCTCCTTCCTTGCCTACACAGTCTTTGCTGGTTACCAGATGTTTGAATAGCAGCACCCAAGGACTTGCTGTGACTGTCTTCTCTCTCTATTTACACCCACTCCCTAGATGATCTCAACTTCTTTTACAGCTTAAATACCATCTGTTACTGACTCAAAATTCTGTCCAATCTAGTCCTCTCCCTGTGAGCTAGAGCCTTATGGATGCACAAAGCTACTTAATTCCTCTATTTAATACTACAAATAGATTTTTGTTGTCTCTCCATCAAATTTACTACCCTGTTCTGTCTTATAAGCCTTACGAACTCATTAAGTGATATTACCATTCATATTATTCCTTATACCAAACAGACAGAAATTCAGCCTTGGATAATCTCCTTCCCTATAATAACATAACATGATTATTGACTTACTTAATTTTAAATCTGCTGCTGCTGCTGCTAAGTCGCTTCAGTCGTGTCCAACTCCTAGAGACCCCATGGACTGCAGCCCATCAGGCTCCTCCGTCCATGGGATATTCCAGGCAAGAGTACTGGAGTGGGTTGCCATTGCCTTCTCCAATTTTAAATCTACCATCTCACTATTCACTTATTTGTCCCTATCCAATAACCTCAGATATGCAGATGACACCACCCTTATGGCAGAAAGTGAAGAGAAACTAAAAAGCCTCTTGATGAAAGTGAAAGTGGAGAGTGAAAAAGTTGGCTTAAAGCTCAACATTCAGAAAACGAAGATCATGGCATCCGGTCCCATCACTTCATGGGAAATAGATGGGGAAACAGTGGAAACAGTGTCAGACTTTATTTTTGGGGGGCTCCAAAATCACTGCAGATGGTGACTGCAGCCATGAAATTAAAAGACGCTTACTCCTTGGAAGACAAGCTATGACCAACCTAGATAGCATATTCAAAAGCAGAGACATTACTTTTCTGACTAAGGTCCATCTAGTCAAGGCTATGGTTTTTCCAGTAGTCATGTATGGATGTGAGAGTTGGACTGTGAAGAAAGCTGAGCACCGAAGAATTGATGCTTTTGAACTGTGGTGTTGGAGAAGACTCTTGAGAGTCCCTTGGACTGCAAGGAGATCCAACCAGTCCATTCTGAAGGAGATCAGCCCTGGGATTTCTTTGGAAGGAATGATGCTAAAACTGAAACTCCAGTACTTTGGCCACCTCATGCGAAGAGTTGACTCATTGGAAAAGACTCTGATGCTGGGAGGGACTGGAGGCAGGAGGAGAAGGGGACGACAGAGGATGAGATGGTTGGATGGCATCACTGACTTGATGGACGTGAGTCTGAGTGAACTCCTGGAGTTGGTGATGGACAGGGAGGCCTGGCGTGCTGCAATTCATGGGGTCACAAAGAGTCGGACACGACTGAGTGACTGAACTGAACTGAACTGAATTCATTGTATTTGCTCCATCTTTTCTCATTTTATACCTTATTTTGGATCAATTGAATATTTTTTTGTGATTCAATTTTACCTGATTTATTGGCTTATTACTATTAAGTCTAGCCTCTTATATTGCTGGCTGCATTTACAGTATGCATCTTTAATTGACTTCCCCAATGCCTCAGTGGGTAAAAAAAATCTGCCTGAAATGCAGGGGACATAGAAGATGCAGGTTCCCAGGTTTAGGAAGATCCCCTGGAGGAGGAAATGGTGGCAACCGTCTCTAGTATTCTTGCCTGAAATATCCCGTGGACAAAGCAGCCTGGCAGTCTATACTCCAAAGGGTCTCAAAGAATTGGACAGAACTGAAAGACTAAGCGCCACCTCTGTTTAGCTTATCATTTTACTTTCAAGTAATACTGTACCACTTCACCTATAAGAACTTTATATTCATCTACTTCCATTTCTCCCTTTCTTGCTTTAATGCTGCTGTTGCCACAAATTTTATTCTAACATGTTATGAACTCCATGCCATATTAATATTTCAAGTAAACTATTATTTTTATTTTAAAATAAGAAAAACTCCTATATTTACCCATGTAGTTGCCATTTCTAATGCTCTTTAATCCTTGGTTTTTGTCCAGACGTCCTCTGATATCATTTTCCTTGTGGCTCAAGGACTTTTAAAATCATTCTTATAATACCTGCTGGTATTAAATATTTTGATTTTTATGTATTAAAAAGCCTTTATTTTGACTTTGGTTTTGAAAGAATTTTTGCTGGATGTAGAATTCTAGATTGACAGATCACCCCCCTCCCCATACCTTAAAGATGGTATTCCACTGTCCTTCTAATTATTGCCAAAGGGAAATCTGTCATCATTATCTTCATTCCTCTGCAGGTAACATGCATTTTTTTCTTTGTATCTTTTAAGATTTTCTCTTCATTAATAGTTTTGAGCAATGTAACTATGATGTGCCTAAGTGTAATTTTCTTTTGTATTTCTAATCCTTAGAGTTTGTTGCAGATCTGTGAGTTTATTGTTTTCATCAAAATTAGAAAGTTTTCAGCAAATATTTTTTTAAATATTTGACTTTTTTCTTTGGGGGGCATCCAATTGCATGTGCATTTTAGGCTGCCTGAAATTGTCCCACTACTCACTAATTCTCTTGTTCATGGTTGTTGTTTTTTTTTCCTCAGCATTTTTCCCTTCTGTGTTTCATCTTTATTACTAAATCTTTAAATTCACTCATCTTTTTTTCCCAACGTCTGTGTGCCATTAATTCTATCCAGTGTGTTTTCCCCTCAATGTAATATTTATTCTTAGAAATTTATTCCAAATCTCGTATTGTCCAAGTTTCCATTTAATATATTAAATCTTTTCTGTTAACTTTTCCAAACATATGAAATGTTTGTGATGTATTGATTTTTCTTTTTATTATGGGTCATATTTTCTGGCTTCTTTGCCTGTTTGGTGTGCTAGAGATTATGAATTTTAAGTTATTTAATGCTGAATATTTTTGTGTTACTCTCAATATTTTTGCACTTGTTCTGGCGTGTACTTAATTTACGTAGAAAGTTTAGTCCTTTTGAGTTTCCCTTTACAATTTGCTGTCCATGGAATTCTCCAGGCAAAAATACTGTAATGGGTAGCTGTCACACTCAGGGCAGGGAATTAGCAGTAATTATTGGCACGACAAATAAAAAAATCCTTCACCAATATAATTTCTAATCAACCCACTATACTATACTAATAATTTTCTAACTTCTCAAAAGAGTCTGTATTTAGAAAGTTTAAAGCATCTCATGCCTCTCATGGTTGGGAGGTTGTAAACAATCACATGTGGCCGGACGAACCTGATCAGGCAGGCTAGAGGACCTTCAGAGGAGTTTGTAAGTTGAAACACTCTTGTCACGCCCAGGAATTTTTATTAACTGGAGCTGCAAGTTAACTCCTTCTCCAAAAGAAATGTTTATGGGGGAGAGCCCCCCATAAAGTCAGAGGTGTAGGTGAGAGCATAAAACAGACTCTGGTTTTGGGAGTAGATGCTCGGGAACAGGGGGTTTCCTGAGGCTTGATCACGCCTTTGTGTATGCCAAGCCTCCTTCCTCATGACCTTTGCCACGGGCGGAGTTCCTCACGCTGGCAGGTAGCCCATTCCCTTCTCCTAAGATTTGCTAGCAGGACAGAAATAAAAGTTGTTTCTGTGGCTAATTCATCCTGAACCCTGAGGCAAAAATTTTTTGAGTACTCCACCCTATGATTTCTGGGTTTTCCAGTTTGGCTGCTGAGAACAAGAGCTGTTCTCAGCTCTATGGCAGCATCAGTTACTATTCCCTCTCCCCTCTGATGGCTCAGCTAATTCAGGACTCATGATGCTGCCTTTTGGGGTAACAACCCCATGATAGTTTGGTCTAAAGTGAAGTCGCTCAGTCGTGTCCTACTCTTTGCAACCCCATGGATTGTAGCCTACCAGGCTCCTCCATCCCTGGGATTCTCCAGGCAGGAATACTGGAATGGGTTGCCATTTCCTTCTCCAAGAGATCTTCCCAGCCCAGGGATCAAACCTGGGTCTCCCGTATTGCAGGCAACTCCTAATCCCACCCCTGTGGACTTCATTTCAACTCTTTTTTTACCCAGTTTTATTTTATTTGAAGTAAGTTTCTTGTAGCTAGCACATAGATGGGTTGTATTCAATACATTCCGCTTACCTCTGTATTTTTACATATATTAAATATATATATTAAATACATATTTTACATATATATTTTTACAATATATTTACATCATTGATTTTTATAATTAAACTTATTTATTACTAATTGAAGGATAATTGCTCTACCATATTGTGTTGGTTTCTGCCAAAATCATCATACATCATTTATTTTATTAGTATGCTGGAGCTTAGGCCTGCTATCTTATTACGTATTTGTTTTATTTGTCATTCCTGTTTATCTTCTCTCATCCTCCTTTGGTTGTTTAAACATCTTCTAGGATTTCATTTTGATTTATGTATAATGTCATAGAGAATATTGTTTAATATCTTTTTTAAATTTATTGCCTATATATGTGTGTGTGTGTGTGTGTGTGTGTATATGAATTATCACTGCCTCCTAGTAGCCATGTTATTCTACTTCATACAAGCTACAGAAACCTCATTTATATATGTTTCCTTACCTACTTTTTAGGTAAAATTTACTTGAGTATTTTCTCCCTGTTTATAATACATCTGTCAAATGATGTTCTAATTTTTGCTTCAACTATCAGACATGATTTTAAAATCTCATAGTAAGAAAAGTTTGTTTACCTATATTTTACTTATTGCATTATTTTTCTTCATTTCTGGAGTTCAGATCCATCTTCTTTTAGCCATTCTTTAAAGATATATCTGCTGACACAAATTCTATCTTCTTTTTTCCTTTCTTCCAGGTTATCTTTCATAGAGTAGGAAATGGCAACCCACTCCAGTATTCTTGCCTGGAAAATCCAGTGGACAGAGGAACCCCGTGGGCTACAGTCCATGTGGTCACAAATTCTATCTTCTTTTTCCCATTATTTCAGGTTATCTTTATTGCCTTTTAATTCATGAACAGTATTTTATTAGTCATAGGGTTCAAGGTTGAAAGTTCTCTTTCAGTCCTTTTGGCCTCCAAGATTTTAGATGAGAAATTTGTTGTCATTTGAATTGGTTTTCCAGTGTACAGAAGGTATCTTTTCTATCCAACTGTTTTCAATATTTTTTCTTTACCTAGATTTCAGCAGTTTAATTACAATGTGTACAAGCTTGGATTTCTTTGGGTTTATTCTGTTTGGTGTTCACTTAGCTTACTGAACCTATAGGTTTATGCCTCATCCTAAATTTGGGAAATTTTTAGCTTTTAATATTTCAAGTGTTTTTCAGCCTCAATTTTGTTATACCTTCTGTTGTTACAATGACATGAAAGTTGGATTTGTATTATTGTTTCACAGATCCATGGAGCACTGTTTATATCTTTTACAATTTCTTTTCTTTGCTGTTCAGGTGGGTGATTTCTATTGTCTTATTTAGTTTGTTTGGGCTGCCTAACAGCACACAATGAGTGACTTAAACAAAAGAAACGTATTGTTTCACATATCTGAAGGCTAGAACTCTGGAAATCAAAGTGTTGATAGGGTTGGCTCCATTTGAGGACTGTGAGTTTTTTCTAGTGCTTCCATGTTAGAATTGCTTGAGAACAAATGGTTGTAGATTTGCATGATTTTTTTTTTTTAATTATTGGCGTTTTTCTTTCTTACTTACTTCACTCTGTATAACTGGCTCCAGTTTCATGTCTTAAAAAAGCCTCTGTTTAATTCCCTGTTTGCTCATTTTCCAAAGGACTTGTAATTAGGGAGGAACACTGAACATTTTGAGGCAGCCTATATTTCAAAGGATTTAAGAGGCAAAGGATGTTAAGTTTTCCATATTCCCAGTATCTTGGTAGTGGTCATGGGAATGAAATGAGGATAAAGTGTTACAAAAAGTGATGGACTTCTGTAGATAAGTACCATCCCTGAAGGCAGTCCATCCCTGGGAGCATGCTTTCTTTGGCCTGCTAACATCCTCACACCCCCCACCTGTTCAGGAGCTCAAACATAATATGCAATCATATTGGGTTGGTAATTCTACTACTCAGACACTTAAGAGTTTTCTGAGCTGCATTCCTTTCCCTTTCCCTTTTTTTTAAAATTTTACTTCATTTTACTTTACAGTACTGTATTGGTTTTGCCATACATCAACATGAATCTGCCACGGGTGTACACATGTTTCCAATCCTGAACCCCCCTCCCACCTCCCTCTCCATACCATCTCTCTGGGTCATCCCAGCGCACCAGCCCCAAGCATCCTGTATCCTGCATCGAACCTAGACTGGTGATTTGTTTCTTATATGTTATTATACATATTTCAGTGCCATTCTCCCAAATCATCCCACCCTCTCTCTCCTTCTCCTGCAGAGTCCAAAAGACTGTTCTATACATCTGTGTCTCTTTTGCTGTCTCGCATACAGGGTTATCATTACCATCTTTCTAAATTCCATATATATGCATTAGTATACTGTATTGGTATTTTAATGAATGGGCTTCCTTCATGGCTCAGATGGTAAGGAATCTGCCTGCAAATGCAGGAGACCCAAGTTCGATTCCTGGGTCAGGAAGATCCCCTGGAGAAGGAGATGACTATTCACTCCAGTATTCTCTTGCCTAGAGAATTGCATGGACAAAGGAGTCTGGCAGGCTATGGGGGTTGCAGAGTTGAACACAACTGAGTGACTAACACTCTTACTCTTTAATGAATAGCTGTTATTGTTGTGGAGTATAAGGTGTCTTTCCCTTCTTCATGAATGAAATACATTAATCATTTTATTAAAATGTAGAAATTTTTATTGATTAGACAGTGTTGGTGACAAGGCTATTTCTTGTTATTTCAGAGATGTTTAATTTCTTCTAAACCAAATGGAATTATCAACAAGTTCCTTTTCACACTAATCAATGGGGAAAAAAAATTTTAAATAAGTCCTAATGCACTAATTAGGTATAAAATCTCTCCCCTGACAACCCCCAACACAAATGGCTCTTGTTTTTAATTTTAACATCATGGAATTGCCTCATCTGCCACTATTTGGAATCTGATCAGGGAGAATGGAATTTGTTTCAAAGGTTATTATTAAAATCATGAGTTTCTAAGATAATAGTTACATGGGTTTCATTTGAAAAAGCAACATACCAATTTCAAGTGTTATACTTTAATTAGCAAAAATAAAATTTTACATAAACCAATTAACAGACACATGAGTATTCTTTCTATGCCTGCATTCTGATGATCTGTGTAAAGTGTGCATAAGATGAGGTATGTTCCATTGCTCACACCCTGAGTTTGGAGATAAGGAATACACACATGAAATGATTAACTATTCAGGACACTGATCAGCAGTAAAGAATAGTTCAGACGTGACTTCCCTGGCAGTCCAGTGGTTAAGAACCCACTTTCCAATGCAGAAAACATGAGCTCAATCTCTGTTTGCAGAACTAAGATTCCGCATGCCTCGGGGCAACTAAGCTTATTTGCCACCACAAAGACTCCACGTGCTACCACTAAGCCCTGGCCCAGCAAAAATAAATAAATAAATATATTTTAAGTCCAGAGATGAAATTGCCAAGCTGGTTGCCTGGAGTAGTTGAGAATGACTTCTTTATTGCATTTTTATCACTATTATTTTACTTTGGCTGCTCTATGTCTTCTCCGCAGCTCCTGGACTGTCTAGTTGCCGCCCATGGGCCTAGCTGCCCTGTGTCATGTGGGATTCTAGTTCCCAGACCAGGGATCAAACCCCTGTCCTTTGCATTGGAAGGTGGACTCCCAACCACTAGACCACCATGGAAGTCCCAAGAAAGACTTTTAAGAGTAAAAGAAATATGAGCTGGAATTTGCTAGAAAATGAAATTTGGAAGAGCATAAGGAAGAGAAGGAACACCCAAAGGGAGAGATGACAGGCCAGACCCAGAAGCGAGAAGGAATTTGGTCAGTGTTTACTAAGTAGAGAAGACCAACATGCCAGGGAAGGGATGGGGGGTTAGGGAAGAAAGGTAGAGCTAGATCACCAGGATAATACCAGTGGGAAACGTCCTAATGTCCTAAAAGAAACTAATAATCATGCTTGTCAATGGGTTCTTTCAGGACAAGAATTGACTTTTGGATTCAGTATCCCCACATCTGGCCCTCAAAACTTGTGCTGAATGAAGGGATAAATTTAAAGCACAATGGAAAATTTAAGTTTAGTCATTTCTTCATGATCATCATTGTCCTCTTCCACCTCCTCCTTTACCTTTTCGACATGTTCTATTTCTAACTACATGGAGGCCAACCTTCCCCACACTTGCATTGTACTGTGTGTGCAAAGTTACTGTTAAGTGAGCCAAGCTCACTCATGTGAGGACTTTGAGTCAAAAGTTTTCTTTTACAATTCTAAAGTGAGTTAATATTTTTCTTCCCTATGACTCATTTCCATGGTAATTTTCATTTTGTCTCATTGTTTTATGGAAAATCTTTGCTCTGAAAACCCTGTTCTGAAATAGATTTTTTTTTTAATTATAAGGTTATTACTTAGAGTTTTAGATTCACAGAGAGCTGAGTGGAAAGTACAGAGTGTCCACATATATCCCCTCCCACACACACTCAAAACTTGCCCCACCATCAGCATCCCACATCTGAGTGGGATATATCTGTTACAACTGATAAGCATTCATTGACATGGCATAAACACCCAGAGCTCACTTTGGGTTCAGTCTTGGTATTGTATGTTCTGTGTTATGAGAAATGAACAATGACGTGTAGTCTTTATTTTGGAACCATACCAAACACTTTCACTGCCCTAAAAAACCCTGGACACCACCAACTCTTTCTTCTCTCCCCAAGCACCTGGCAGCCATTGATCTTTTTTATTGCCTCTATAATTTTGCCGTTTCCAGAATGTCACATTGTTGGAAGCATACAGAATGTAGCCATTTCACTTAGTAATATGCATTTAAGCTTCTTTCATGTCTTTCTGTGGCTTCCTAGTTCATATCTTCTTAACACTAAATAATATCTCATTTTCAGGCTATGCCAAAGTGTATTTATCCATTCACCTTTGAAAACCATTTACTTTCAAGTTTTGATCATTATGAATAAAGCTACTAAAACATGGGTGTAAAGACTTTTGTGTAGACATATTTTCAACTTCTCTGGGTAAAGTGTGATCACTGGATTGTATAGTAAGAGTATGTTCAGTTTTATAAGAAAATGCCAAACTATCTTCCAAAGTAGATGTGCCATATTGCGTTCCCACCATCAATAAATGAGAATCTTTTTCATCAAAATATTTTAGTATTTAAAAAAACTGAGGGAGGACAGGGAACCCCTTCTTTTTTTAAAAAAAAATCACTTTTAAAAGCTAAAAGTTACTTGAAGTTAAAGACAAGGCATAATTTATCTTCCTGATCTTACAGCCTGCCAAGCACTTGGTGGTTGATTAATGAGGTTTACCTATTTGAATTCTTTTATTTCCTTTGTAGTATTTTTTTTTCCTTAGGCAGTATTGCCATATCAGTTGATTGGCTCAGTGTTCAATGCTGCTAAGTCATAAATGCCTGTTTGTTTTTCCTTGAGCTATGTTACCTCCTTGCTGGTTCTACCTATCTGAATAAGTAGTTGATTCAGTCAGTGTAGTCAACTTCCACTCAAATTAATTAATTGGAATTTGCATCAATAAAACATGTATTAGGCAGCAACAGCCAGATCCAGCCATGGACAGGAACCTGAGATGAAAGGAATAATGATATTTCTCTTAGTTCAGTGTAGAACTAACATAATGCTGTGGAAGATGAAAGCCATTATCACACCATTATTGGTATCAATCATTTTTTTGGAAGTAAATCTAATATTCACTTTTAATTCAAAATAATTTCGGCAAGTTTATTTTCTACCTAACCACATAGGCTCAGCTTGTTTCATCTTCTGCTGCCATAGGAGTGAATAGATTAATACAGTTGTCTGGGCATGGTGCAAATAATTTCTTTGATGTATTGTTTTTCACTTGAGAATGGAAAATTTGTCAAATTAAAGGATGAGAATTCACCCACCAACTTTAAATATTATAATTTTGACACTATGCAATCCATCTATCATTATTTTTAGAGATATTTGGAAATTTTAACCTTGATTCATGGACAAGCAGCCAGAGCTGTGCATAGAGCACTTATGCTTTATTTTCTTTCTCATGAATCTCACGGTAATCAGATGACTTCTCTAGATAAGATGTATTTTAAGCACTACATATAAGTACAAAAAAACGTAGGAGCTTCTCAGCAAAATCTCAGGGGATCTCCAACATACTGGTAAAGCTTTTCCAATTAACTTAGTGGAATAAATAAACACTTCTCTAAAGTTCAAGTAAAAATTCAAGCCAAAGAACTTGAAAGAACTACTTCTATACATGCCTATGGATTGAGGAGAGTGCCAAAATCTGGTCCCTGCTTTGTGAATCTTGTAATTAAGTTGAGTAGCCCAGGGTTGTGGAGAAGGAAATGGCAACCCACTCCAGTGTTCTTGCCTGGAGAATCCCAGGGATGGGGGAGCCTGGGGGGCTGCAGTCTATGGGGTCGCACAGAGTCGGACACGACTGAAGCAACTTAGCAGCAGCAGCAGCAGCAGCAGCAGCCCAGGGTTGAAAGCAAGATCAATCACCCAAGGGCACAAAAACCCTCATGAACTCTTGACCTGTCTTCAAAGATAATAACTTGGAGGGAGTGGGCAGGATCAATGTTAAGGCTATTTGTAAGTTACTTAAAAATCAAATGGACCTATTTATAAAACATCTGCAAGACCAGAAACTATATGTGAAGTGATTAAAAGTGCAGAATCAGAGGTTACTCTACCTGAATATGCATCCCAGATTCACCCTTTGTTACCTGTGGGAATTTGGACAACTTACATAGCCTCTCCAAATTTCAGTTGCCTCCTAGAAAGTGGGAGGTTTCCTAGAGTGAGGAGGATTAAGTGAAAGTGGAATGAAATGCACAGAATGTGTTTAGCATGGTGTCTGACTTACAGCAAGTATTCAACCAAGTTAGTGATGACTAGTACTATTTAAACAGACTGTCACAGTTATGTGTTGTTCATTATAATTCCATCAGCTTTGTATGATAACACTAATAATCCTTTTCTGATCAGCTGTGGCTAGCAATTAAAGGTGACCTCAATTAAAATGGGAAAATGAATTCCTGTCTCAATAAGTGCTGTGTAGTTGATGAGAAATGCCAAAATTCAATATTCAAAAATAAAAATGACAGAGGCAAAAAGAAAAAAGGGTGGGGGAGAGTCTTGGTGATGAGAAGGTTGAAGATGTCCAAGGCAGAACCTGAGTGCCGGAGAGGGTGTGAAAAAAGGACAAGGAGCAAGACAGTCATCGTCATGGACTCACTGCTCGCCATAATCCTCCTCATTCTCTGCCTTCTAGCCATGCTGGCCTTGTTTCAGTTCATATCCTCATTCCCCAGTTAGGGCCTTTACACTTTCTTTCCTCCCTTCCCTGGAACAGTCCCCCTTCCCACTCTTCATCTAACTAGCATTCTATGCTCAGGTATCAATTAAAACATCACTTTTTTCTGGAAACCTTCCTGATGCCCTAAACTAGGTCAAGTCTCATTGCTGAGTTCTGCCAGAGCACTGGGCACTGACTCTGTCATCCCATGCCGTTGTATCCACTTGCTCAGTTGTTAATATCTGTCTTCTCTGCTCTATGAGCTCCCTGAGAATGGAGACTGTGCTGATGCCTCTGGCAGAGGGCCTAACACATAGGTGTGCTGTGCTTAGTTGCTTAGTCATGTCTGACTCTTTGCGACCCCATGGACTGCAGCCTGCCAGGCTCCTCTGTCCACGGGGATTCTCCAGGCAAGGATACTGGAATGAGTTGCCTTGCTCTCCTCCAAGGGATCTTCCCAAACCAGAGATTGAACCCAGGTCTCCCACATTGCAGGCGGCTTCTTTACCATCTGAGTGGAGTGCAGTAATTACAGGTTGGCTCATTGGTGAGGACAGGGGAACTCCAGGTCCTTCCTTATTCTTCTCCATCCCCCTCTTCCCATCTCCGGTGGTGATGGGAACAATCAGAACAATCCTTCTGTCTTGTAGGATGGAGAACAAAGGTCAGTGCCCACACGGCAGAGAATGGATGAGATTTTCCCTTTTTGTGTTTTCTATGCTGTTCTCGCCTACTCTTATTGGAAGCCTATCAGTGGCTTCCAGATTTCCCGTTTGTGGTTCTGAAGCTTTCTCCATTGGATTCCAGCAGCCCTGGAGGCTATGCTAAGAGAAGCTCTTGAGAACTCTGTGGTTAAGGCAGGAAACCAGGGACTTGGGAAATCAATCTCTAAGGATGTTCATTCTACAATAATTTAATAATAAAAAAAATAACTGACATCTATTGAGTGCTTGAGTCATATCACTTAATTTTCACTATGAGCTTATGAAGTAGTTACTATTAATATGCTCTCATACAGTTGAGAAAACTGAGGCACAGTACAGTGAAGCAATTTTGCAAACGTCACATACATAGGAAGCTGTGAAGCCATGGTTTGAACGTGAACTCTTAACCAGGTTGCAGTTTTGCATCTCATGGGCCTTCATATAGGCAACCTTGTACCAAACATGAGATGAGATGCTGAGAATTCCAAAACAATCAAGTCTCAGACTCTGGTCTTTTAGAGCCTCTCCTTAGCTCAGCTGGTTAAAGAATCTGCCTGCAATGCAGGAGACCCTGGTTTGATTCCTGGGTCAGAAAGGTTCACTGGAGAAGGGATAGGCTACCCACTCCAGTATCGGGCTTCCCTGGTGGCTCAGCTGGTAAAAAATCTGCTTGCAATGCAGGAGACCTGGGTTCGATCCCTGGGTTGGGAAGAGCCCCTGGGGAAGGTAACGGCTACCCACTTCAGTATTCTGGCCTGTAGAATTCCATGGGTTGTATAGTCCATGGAGTTGCAAAGAGTCAGACATGACTGAGCAAGTTTCACAATTGGATAGGGAGTTCAGGCAAAAATCTTATCAGGCCCTAAACTGAAGATTGAGATGGGATTTATTGCCTGATGGGATGTACAACTGGCCAGCAGGAGGGTATATGTCCTGCTATGGGAGAATGTCATCTGGCAGACATTTTAATCCAGTTTACACCTGCACAGGCAGCCAGGTAAGGGCTTGTGGTACTTGGGCAATTTTGTGTTCTTGAGGCACCAGGAGGAAAATTAATCCTCAGAACTCCAGGAGTCTTTTTTCCTTTGGCCAGTTGCCAGCTTCTTCTTGGACAAGAGTGTATTTCTTGACTTAAAAGGGGGAAAAAATGGACTTCAGCTTTGGAAGCATATGGTGTAATTTTATGTTATTAGACTATTATTAATGTTCACAGGAACAGATCCAAAATGTTTCTCTAGGCCCTCAAATCAAAGAAAAACTATTGTATTAACCTGTTTTGCATTTTCTACTTAAAATTGACTAATTTGTGCAGCTTACAGTTTAACACTTTCAAAAACTCAAGAAAAGGAGATATTATTACCTACATTTTTCTAAATATATTAATGCTGTCCTTCTCTCTTCCTTTCATGGGATTCCAGAAATGTTTTCTACATAACCCTATGACATATCATGTGATAACAACAGAATGACTATAATTCCTTTGCCTTCTCTCAAGGTTCACTAAATACATATGGGTTTATGAATGTCCATGATAACCATAGATTTCATAATTTAGAAATTAAAGTTTTTAATTAGATATTGATTGACCAAGCAATATAGAATAATGAATAGAGCATGAAAAGATATAGGTTTGAGCTCTTGACTGTCACTTACTAGCTACTGAACAAGTATTTATTGAGTATCTGCTATGCACCAAGCACTATGCTAAGCTCTACCAACACAAAATGATACAGGACAACATGGTCCCTGCCTTTTATGGAACTTGCATTCCACGCCATGGGAAAAAGCTTAATATTTTAGAGAACTAAAAGAATTAAACTGGCTGTAATGGAGTGAAAAGCTTGGGAAATAGCACAAGATGAAGTCATAGTAGAAATCTGGAGTGAGAGGTGCTTTTGAAATTTTTGTTGTTATTTTTTAACTAAAATAGAACTGAAATAAAATATTAGTTTCAGGTGTATATCATAATAATTTGATATTAACATATATTATGAGATGATCCACCAAGATAATTCTTGTTACAGTGTATCACCATTTAAAATGATTATACTATTGATTCTGTCCCCTAATCTGTATATTATATCCCCATGACTTATTTATTTGACACTGTTAACTGGAAGTTTGTGACTATTAATCCCCTTCATCTATTTTGGCCACCTCAATTCCTCTCTTCTCTTGCAACCACAAGTTTGCTCTCTGAATTTATGAATTGGTTGTATTTTGTATTTTAATTTCCACATATGAGATGATGCAATATTCATCTCTTTGTCTGTTATTTCATTTGGTATGACCTCTGAGTTTATCTATGTGGTCACATATGACAAGATTTCATTCTTTTATATTGGCTGAATAATAAGCCATCATGTGTGTGTATGTATCATATCTTCTTTATTTACTCAACTATTGGAATCTTTGGTTGCTTTCATATCTTGGCTATTGTAAATAGTACTGTAATGAACATAAGAGTGCATATATCTTTTTCAAATTAGTGTTTTTGATTTCTCTGTGTTATTGCCCAGAAGTACAATTGCTAGATTACATGACATTTATATGCCAGCGAATTTGGAAAACTCAGCATTGGCCACAGGGCTTGAAAAGTTCAGTTTTCATTCCAGTCCAAAAGAAAGGCAATGCCAAAGAATGCTCAAAGTGAAAGTGAAAATGAAGTTGTGTCCGACTCTTTGCAACCCATGGACTGTAGCCCACCAAGCTCCTCCGTCCATGGGATTCTCCAGGCAAGAATACTGGAGTGGGTTGCCATTTCCTTCTCCAAGAATGCTCAAACTACTGCACAAATGCACTCATCTCACACGCTAGTCAAGTAATGCTCAAAATTCTCCAAGCCAGGCTTCAGCAATACGTGAACCGTGAACTTCCAGATGTTCAAGCTCGTTTTAGAAAAGGCAGAGGAACCAGAGATCAAATTGCCAACATCCACTGGA
>SJYX01013203.1:99890-149572 GCA_006410675.1 Oreotragus oreotragus
ATATTCAAAAGCAGAGATATTACTTTGCCAACAAAGGTCCGTCTAGTCAAGGCTACGGTTTTTCCAGTGGTCATGTATGGATGTGAGAGTTGGACTGTGAAGAAAGCTGAGTGCTGAAGAATTGATGCTTTTGAACTGTGGTGTTGGAGAGGACTCTTGAGAGTCCCTTGGACTGCAAGGAGATCCAACCAGTCCATTCTGAAGGAGATCAACTCTGGGATTTCTTTGGAAGGAATGATGCTGAAGCTGAAACTCCAGTACTTTGGCCACCTCATGCGAAGAGCTGACTCATTGGAAAAGACTCTGATGCTGGGAGGGATTGGGGGCAGGAGGAGAAGGGGATGACAGAGGATGAGATGGCTGGATGCCATCACGGACTCGATGGACATGAGTCTGAGTGAACTCCGGGAGTTGGTGATGGACGGGAGGCTTGGTGTGCTGCAATTCATGGGTTGCAAAGAGGCGGACATGACTGAGCGACTGAACTGACTGATGGCATTTACATTTTCTAATTTTTGAGGAACCTCTATGTTATTTCCATACTGGCTACTCCAGTTTACATTTCCAACACATTGCACAAGATTTCCTTTTTCTCCACATCACTAATACCTGTTATTTGTTGTTTGTTTGATAATAGCCTTGCTGACAGGTATAAAGTAATACCTCATTGTGGTTTTGATTTGTATTTCCCTTATGATTAGTGACTGCCGGGAGCCACCACAGGAGATCCCACCCATGACAAGGTTATGTGGAAGAGAACTGTTAAGCAGAGCTTCAGAACTCAAGGGGCTCCTTAGGCTTTCTCGAGCATCTACCCCCAAACCAGAACCTGTCTGTTTTACTATTTCATGACTTTCACCAACTCCTCTGACATTAACAGGGGGCTAACTCTGACCACCTTTCTCTGGAGAAAATCAACTTAGGGCTATGGCTAATAAGTCTCCTGGACATGAGAAGAATATTTCATATTAAATCCCCTCTGTTAGCATTCTAGCTTGCTTGGCAGGCATATCCAGACTCTTGCAGCTACGCATGTGATTATTTACAGCCTCCCAACTGTGAGAGGCACAGAAAGCCTAAAACATAGAGCCTTTGAAAGAGTTAAAAGTTATTAGAGTAGTGCTGGTGTAGGATTTCATTATTGGGCCAATGCTTGTTGCTAAGTTTCCATATCTCTTATCCACTGTGCACCTGGGAGTGCATTAGTTAACATAGTTGGAATGTAAGAAAAACAAGTGTAGCCTTGAAATTAACCACATCAAACTTTTGAGCTAATTGGTTCTTTCTTGTAACTCACTGCACATTTGCTCTGTGAAAAACGTAACTGTTTAGCATTTTCTGAGGCTGACATAGATTAGAAATATAAAGAAAAAAACACTTTGAAGGAAAATAAGTTTTCTGATTGAGCAGCCTTTATCAAAAGAGGGTCATAAAATGTTCACAGGCCTCCAAGGCCAGAAGATACTATACACAACATCATTTGTGGGAAAGGTATGCAGAAAAATCCTGGTTTCGATGAGGGCAAAACTGCTGGAATGTTTGGGCTGACTCTGTATGACCTTACATCTTTCATTTCTCTCTATGTACAAAAAAAATTATATAAGTACCTTTTAAAAATAAAGCTATGGGGCCTCGCTCACCGAAGCAGCTTGGTCTCCCCATGTCAATCATTTTCTCTCTTACTTTCTTTTTCAGGCTGATCCCTTGGAGCATAGAGGCTCCCTGTGTTCACTTATCTGCCAGGGTTTTTAAGACCTGAACGGGAAGACGTTCTGCGTCCTCACTCCCTCGGGACGCCAGGAGGGCACCTGTGGCCTCTGTGAACAGGGCAAACTTCTTGTCTCGGAGTTTTATTGGCTTTCTATGTAAACCAAGAAATATCAACCTCTTTCTCTCCTCTGTTTTCTTATCTTCAACATTCTTTCCTTATTTCTCTCTAAATCAATGGCCGACGCCATTTCTCCTTCGAGTTTCCCTGGATCCTGAGGGGGCTTGACCCTGGCAAGTGACGTTGAACTTTTTTTCATGTGCTTATTGGCCATCTGTATGTCTTTTGGAAAAGGTCTATTCAGATCCTCTGCCTATTTATTTTTGCTTCTTTTGTGCTTGCCTGGGGAGACAGATCCCCAAAATATCTCTAAGACCAACTTTAAAGAGCTAATGTGCTATGCTTCTGGGATTTTTATGGTTTCAGGTTTTATTTCAGGTCTTCATTTTTGAGTTTATTTTTGCATGTGGTATAAGATCGTGATCCAGATTCACTCTTTTGCATGTAATTCTCTAGTTTTCCCAACACTATTTATTAAAGAGACTGTCTTTGCCTATTACATATTCTTGTTTCTTTTGCTGTAGATTGATTGACCATATATTCCCGAGTTTGTTTCTGGGCTCTCTGTTCTCTTCCTTTAATCTCTGTGTGTCTGTTTCTGTGTCAGTGCCACTGTTTTCAC
Source organism: Oreotragus oreotragus (assembly GCA_006410675.1). NCBI lineage: Eukaryota > Metazoa > Chordata > Mammalia > Artiodactyla > Bovidae > Oreotragus > Oreotragus oreotragus. The sequence goes on from SJYX01013203.1 coordinate 102,341, forward strand.
TCCATAACTTTGTAACAGAGATTGAAGTCAGGCAGCATGATATCTCCAGTTTTGTTTTTCTTTCTCAAGATGGCATTGGCTACTTAAGGACTTCTGTGGTTCCATACACATTTTCAGATTGTTGTTTCAAGGTCTGTGAAAACTGCTATTGGTATGTGTTTGGTATTACATTGAATCTGTATATTGCTTTAGAGAGTATGGACATTTTAACAACATTAATTCTTCCAGTATGTGAGCATGGTAGCCTTCCCATTTATTTGTGTCAACTTTAATTTTTTCATCAATGTCTTATAGTTTTCAGAGTACAAATCTTTCACTTTCTTGATTAAATTTATTCCTAGGTATTTTATTATTTTTGATGCAACAGTAAATGGGATTTTCTTTATTTTCTCTTTCAGATAATTTATTACTAGTAAATAGAAATGCAACAGATTTCTGTTTATTAATTTTGCAACCTGCAATTTTATTGAGTTCATTTATTCTAAGTTTTTTGGTGCCGTTTTTAGGGTTTCCTATATACAATATCATGCCACTTGCAAATAGTGATAGTTTTAATTCTTCATTTTCAATTCAGATGCCTTTTACTTCCTGTCTGATTGCTGCAGCTAGGACTTTTAATAGTGTCGTAAATAAAGGTGACAAGAGTGGGCTTCCTTATCTTATTCTTAACCTTAGAGGTAAAATTTACAGTTTTCATCATTGAGTATGATGTTGATTATGGATTTCTTATAAATACCTTTTATTATGTTGAGATATATTTCCTCTATACTCACTTTGTTGACATTTTTATCATAAATGTATGTTGAACTTTGTCAAATGCTTTTTCTGCATCTATTGAGATGATCATATGAATTTTTCCCTTCATTTCATTATGTTATCAGTGGTCTCCAACTTCCAGGATCTAATGCCTGATGATCTGAAGTGGAACTGATATAATGGTAATAGAAATAAAGTATACAATAAATGCAATGTGCTTGAATCATTCTCAAACCAACCCTCCGATCCTGGTAAACTGTCTTCCATGAAACTGGTCACTGGTGCCAAAAAGGTTGGGGACGCCTGTGGTACATCACAGTGACTGATTTGTGTGTTTTGAACCATTCTCATGTCTCTGGAACTTGATCATTTTGTATGGTCCTTTTACTGTATTTTGTTGAGGGTTTTTGCATCTATATTCATCAGGGATATTGACCTGCAATTTTGTTTTTAGTGTCTTTAACTCATTTTGGTATTAATGTTGTGCAGGACTTGTACAATGAGATTAGAAGCTTTCTTCTAGTTTTTTGAAATAGTTTGAGAAGAATAGGTATGAATTCTTCTTTAAATGTTTGGTAAAATTCACCTGGGAAGCTATAGGGTCATGCACTTCTGTTTGTTGGGAGTTTTTTGATTATTGATTCAATATCATTACTAGCAATTGATTTATTCAAATACTCTTTTTTTTTTTTGTGTCTGATTCAGTCTGGAAGCTGATATGTTTCTATGAATTCTGTTTCTTCTGAAAGTTATATAATTCTTTGACATATAATTATTTGTAGTAGTAGCATAAGATCTTTTGTATCTGTAGTATTGCATGTAATTTCTCCATATATCTATGATTTTATTTGAGCCCTTTCTCTTTTTTTATTGATGAGTTTGTGTCAATTTTGTTTGCTTTTGCAAAGAACCAGCTCTTAGTTTCACTGATCTTTTCTGTTAATTTATGAGTCTCAATTTCATTTATCTCTACTATTGTCTTTATTATTTGTTTCCTACTACTAACTCTGGGATTTATTTGTTCTTTTTCTAGTTCCTTTAGGTATAATATTAGATTGCTTATTTAATTTTTTTCTTGATATAGGCCCATATTGCTGTAAACTTTCTTCTTATAACTGCTTTTGCTGTGTCTCATCTATTTTGGAATGTGGTATTTCCATTTTCATTTGTCTCAAGGTATTTTTTATTTATTCTTTGATTTCTTTGACATATTGGTTCTTTAGTAGCATGCCATTTAGTCTTCATGTATTTGTGCTTTTCAGTTTTTTCCTGTGATTTCTAGTTTCACACCAATGTGGCTAAAAAATGATACTTGATTTGATTTCAATATTTTTACATTTTATTGAGACTTGTTTTGTGACCTATCCTGGAGAATGTCCCATATGCACTTGAAAAGAATGTATATTCTATTTGGTGATTAAATGCTCTGTATATATCTAAGTCACTCTCACCTAATGTATCACTTAAGGCCAGTGTTTTCTTATTTATTTTCTGTCTAGATAATTATCCATTGCTGCAAGTTTAACCAGCCCCAGATGCAACAGTTTTGGGTGTGCTGGTGGGAAAGGTTGGTTCCTTGGGGTAGGAACCACTTGGGTGGGGTGTGGACACCAGTTCAGGCCAAGGTCACCCAGCTAGTGTGGCAGGACAGGCCATTTTGGAGGGGCACCATTAGGGGTGGGCAAGCTGGGTAGGACAGGTAAATGCCTGGCAGGAGGAGCAGTGCTAGCAAGTAGATGGTGAATGTCAGAAAGGGTGCTCACCAGTGCCAGGCCAGTTGCATAGTGGGAGAGGAAAAATAATGGTACCTGCCAGTGCTTGAGTCTCCAGAGACAGTTCCAGTCCCTGCTCCTTCAGTATTCATCCTAAATCTAATCAGTGCATCTCCTGTATGACCAGACACTTTCCAAATTCCTGCATCTGCCCTGGGCTCAGAGTGAGTCCGTGTGTGTGTAAGCCCTGGGGCTCAGAGTGAGTCCGTGTGTGTGTAAGCCCTGGGGCTCAGAGTGAGTCCGTGTGTGTGTAAGCCCTGGGGCTCAGAGTGAGTCCGTGTGTGTGTAAGCCCTGGGGCTCAGAGTGAGTCCGTGTGTGTGTAAGCCCTGGGGCTCAGAGTGAGTCCGTGTGTGTGTAAGCCCTGGGGCTCAGAGTGAGTCCGTGTGTGTGTAAGCCCTGGGGCTCAGAGTGAGTCCGTGTGTGTGTAAGCCCTGGGGCTCAGAGTGAGTCCGTGTGTGTGTAAGCCCTGGGGCTCAGAGTGAGTCCGTGTGTGTGTAAGCCCTGGGGCTCAGAGTGAGTCCGTGTGTGTGTAAGCCCTGGGGCTCAGAGTGAGTCCGTGTGTGTGTAAGCCCTGGGGCTCAGAGTGAGTCCGTGTGTGTGTAAGCCCTGGGGCTCAGAGTGAGTCCGTGTGTGTGTAAGCCCTGGGGCTCAGAGTGAGTCCGTGTGTGTGTAAGCCCTGGGGCTCAGAGTGAGTCCGTGTGTGTGTAAGCCCTGGGGCTCAGAGTGAGTCCGTGTGTGTGTAAGCCCTGGGGCTCAGAGTGAGTCCGTGTGTGTGTAAGCCCTGGGGCTCAGAGTGAGTCCGTGTGTGTGTAAGCCCTGGGGCTCAGAGTGAGTCCGTGTGTGTGTAAGCCCTGGGGCTCAGAGTGAGTCCGTGTGTGTGTAAGCCCTGGGGCTCAGAGTGAGTCCGTGTGTGTGTAAGCCCTGGGGCTCAGAGTGAGTCCGTGTGTGTGTAAGCCCTGGGGCTCAGAGTGAGTCCGTGTGTGTGTAAGCCCTGGGGCTCAGAGTGAGTCCGTGTGTGTGTAAGCCCTGGGGCTCAGAGTGAGTCCGTGTGTGTGTAAGCCCTGGGGCTCAGAGTGAGTCCGTGTGTGTGTAAGCCCTGGGGCTCAGAGTGAGTCCGTGTGTGTGTAAGCCCTGGGGCTCAGAGTGAGTCCGTGTGTGTGTAAGCCCTGGGGCTCAGAGTGAGTCCGTGTGTGTGTAAGCCCTGGGGCTCAGAGTGAGTCCGTGTGTGTGTAAGCCCTGGGGCTCAGAGTGAGTCCGTGTGTGTGTAAGCCCTGGGGCTCAGAGTGAGTCCGTGTGTGTGTAAGCCCTGGGGCTCAGAGTGAGTCCGTGTGTGTGTAAGCCCTGGGGCTCAGAGTGAGTCCGTGTGTGTGTAAGCCCTGGGGCTCAGAGTGAGTCCGTGTGTGTGTAAGCCCTGGGGCTCAGAGTGAGTCCGTGTGTGTGTAAGCCCTGGGGCTCAGAGTGAGTCCGTGTGTGTGTAAGCCCTGGGGCTCAGAGTGAGTCCGTGTGTGTGTAAGCCCTGGGGCTCAGAGTGAGTCCGTGTGTGTGTAAGCCCTTTACAGGCAGAGTCCTAGTTTCCCACAGCCCTCTGGCTCTCCTGAATATAAGCCCCACTGGGGTCTAAAGCCAGATGTTACAGGGATTTGCCTTTCTAGTGCAGGTCCCCACGACTGAGGTGCCCCCTGTGGGGCTCAAACCCTTCACTCCTTAGGAAGGACCTCAACGTTTGTGATATCTCTTCTTGCTTAGGGGTCACTGTACCAAGAATGTGGATTCTGACTGCATCTCTGCATCTCTTACCTGCTATGAGGCATTTCCCCCTATATATCCTTAGTTGTAGAATAGCTATTCTGCTAGTCTTGTTGTTCTCAGATAGAGTTGTTCAATGTGTAGTTGTAATTTTGGTGTGTCTGTGGGAGGAGATGAGCTCAGGATCTTCCTATCCCCGTCATCTTGATCCCTCTCCAAGATTCTATTGAGAGGTGCTTCAACTACGAGAAAAACGTTGGCATCTATTCTATATGCAGTTAGGAAGAAGCTGTCAGTAATATGGATTGTTTCTATTCAGATTCTACTGGTTTCAAGTAATAGTAATTCATAGGAACTAGCTCAAGGAAAGGTGAGACAAAAGAGGTGTCTTTTGCAGCTCTGTTAATGATTTTGAATACAGCTGGTTAAAGTGATCTTGAATAATTTAATTTCCAAACTCTAGTTATAACTATTTAGATAAACATTATGTTTCTTTCAAAATCCTGTAACGCCATTTGGGCATTTGGGACAATTCAGTAAGAGGAGGAATATCTAAAATCTGATTTAGTAACTAGAATATGCCTTTACAAAAATGAGGACGAGAAGTCAATGTTAAAAGAATACAGAATGTTTTCTTTTGTTGGTGAAAGATATCACTCCCAACAAGTGGATAGCAGTAGCTATTATTCTGTTATGGCGAGTTGTTCTAGGAATCGAACTATCTGTTTAGTGATTCATCAAGCCCTTTATAAGAACATTTCAGAGATTTGTTTTTTAATGCTGTCATCAAGGCAGAGAAATTGGAAGCACAGTTTGTGTAACACAGAACCACCTGGATGTTAAGGGTTCTAGGAAAACTGAGGTAAGTGTAATCACTGAGGTAATCAACATAGGTGTTGCCTACTTTGATTGTTTGCTTGTTTATTTGAATCATCCCTTAGGATTCCAGCATAGTCTAATAGAAGAAATATCGTATAGTAATATATATTACATTGTATATATTACATATACACAGTATATGTATATATTGTATATATATTTGTAGTGTATATATAATTGTATATCCAAGTTCCACAGCCTCTTATCTATGGGACCTTGATGTGATGACTATTAATCTCTTCACTGTAACTCCTGGGAAGTTAAGCATATCTTTCCTATTGTCATGACATTTTGGCTGAGGCCCAGTAGCTGGGACACACAAAATATGAAATGCTTATGCATATTAAAAAGAAAGCCCAGACTATATAGTTAGAATTTGCTAAGAAATGATTTTTTTAAATTAGTAGTTCATCTGCATTTTCCAAGTCTCCTGTAAATGTGTTATCATACTTTCATAATTGAAAAAGAAACAAAAATTTAAGAAATAGTTCTTCTGCTTTAAATATATATATAATAGAATATGCAAGATAAATAGAATTTCTTTGAAAAAGGGGGGAGCGGAAGAGTAGTTTTCTCCCCGCCTCAAGCCCACTGCTTGTAGAAAAAAATATGTTTCCAAGAGGGAGATTAACCCCTCAGCCCACCTAGATGTTGTGGAGATGGGGCCCCAACGTCACTAGGATAATAGTGTTGGATGTGGGGAGAGAGTCTTCGTCCAATATGCCTGTCTCCTCCAGATGTTCTTGGTGACACTTTCCTGACTGTTGAACGTTGCAGTTCTCTTTCAGTGATCTCCATTTCACTCCCCGCTTCATTTTTCTCCGTAGCACCCATCATTGTCTAATATATTCCATAATTTATTAGTTCTTTAGTTAATTGTCTGTCTCACTACTCAAGAATGCGAATTCCCTGCAGACAGGGGTCCTTATTTCTTTCACTGCTCTAATCTGAGCACTTGGAACAGTACCTGGCAAGTGGGAGGGGCTCCATACATTCTTGAGGTGAATTAACTTGTGAGGACCTCCGAGAATCCCTCAGAGTTTGGGTGATGAAGGGAGCCTCTCTCAAGGGGACAAGTCAGTATGAGAGGCTCTGAGGATGGGCGGTGCATAGGGCAGTCAGGACAGGTATGTAGGCTGTGTGTGTGCAGAAGGCAGTAACTGGCTTGGGTGGTCACAGAAGGTGTCCCACCAGGAGGATAGCCTCTGGAGTGAGAGTGCAGTCAGAGGGGCCTAGCAGTGGTCAGTGACCAGGAAAAGGGGCATTATAGTACCAGGCTGGATTACAACTACATTTTCCTGTGAGACCTCCTCCTCCGCTGGCTCCAGCCTTGGAGGAAAGGGAGCTGGTTAATGACCGTGAAAGAGGGTGGAAGAGAAAGTGAGGACACAGTGAGAACACTGACCTCACCACTACCTTCCCACTGTGGGTTCCAAGCTTGAGTCCAATGCAAGGTCAGAGCGGGGAATTTAAATTTATTGAGGGAACTATATTCCATATCCTATGATAAACCACAATGGGAAAGACTATGAAAAAGGATATATATATACATATGTATATATGTCACTTTGCTGTACAGTAGAAATTAATACAATACTGCAAATCAGCTAACCTTCAATAAAATTATTTTAAAAGAATATCATAACTCTATTGAGAGAACAATAGTTTGATCTTAGAAAACATGGGATTTGTTGAAAGCCTCCTTTACATGAGACTCGTTCTATGTGAGGGTAACAAGAGAAGATGAGGAATTCACTTGAGATTTTGTTGAAACTTAATTCAAACGGACAGGTTTAAAGGACAATGATGAGGGGAAATTTTTTTCTTTCTATTTGTACCCTGTTGAGTCAGCCCTTCCATTGAGCCTGGCATGTGTAATATCACTGAGGTAGGTGTACCTGGCCCAGCACACTGCCAGGCACATAGGAGACCCTCAGTACATGTTTATAGTTAGTTTAATGTCCTTCCATGCAGGAGACATCCTCACTTAAGCTTCCAGCTTCAGCCTCATTTCCCTACTCAGTGTGTCTATTTTTCTATACTTACTTGTCTTTTCCGTGGAAATTTCTCTGGATTTCCATTAATTCACCCCAGGTAGAAACTATAGATTTATCTTCATCTGTAGTCTCACAATTCCTAGTGATGATAATGATGATTTTTAAGATAGCCATAACTACTGAGAACTTATTAAAATACCAGGCACCCTTCCAAACACTTTGCATTCATTATTTTGTGTAATCCTCCCCACAACCCTAACAGGTCATTAGAGATTGCGAAAATGAGGCTTTTCAGAGTCTCTAAATCATTCATCTGGTGTCAGATGTGGCATTTGAACACAACACTAAACAACAAGCGAAGGAAATCAGCCAGGGCTGCCCTGCATCCTGCCAGGTGACCCTAAACCCTGTTGGAACAGGTGTTCATCCCTGACTGCACACCTCAGCCAGAGAGTCTTTCTCTGTTGTGAGACCAGGAGGGTTAATTCAGTCCCCAGCACTGTGTTCCTTGCACGGAAAGTCTGTTTTGTAATCACATCACATGTCTACAGGATGAAAAGCAGCTTTCCTGGTTCAGCAGGTAAAATCAATGCTTCCAATAAAAAATCTTGAGCCTCAATTATTGAATGCAATGGTCCAAACACAAATGCTGGTTGTCCAGGCAAAGATATTACCAAGAGGTCCTTTTCTGTTTCTAATTAAGCATATTTCCAGACCCTCTGCCCTATTCATCCCACTTGGATGTGTGTTTGTATAATGAATCAGCGGGTACCATCCAGTTGCTTTTGTTTAATTTTTAATTTCTCCACTATCTTATGTTCCCAGAGGCAGACCAGAACCCTGAGACTGATGGCCACCAGGTTGGTAACTCCTAGAAGTGCAGATGATGTGATTTAGCTGTTGGTAAATGCAGGGCTTGCTAGAACTCCTAACTAACACACCTTAGATATGGTATTGTACATATCTCTCTATCAAAACTCTCACTGAGGCGTCTTCCCAGTTAGTGCCATCTGATTTAATGAGAGGCTAGTCAAGAGTGTAATCTCACCCAGAGAATGAGAAAGTTCTTCCGGAGAAATATTTTCATAGCTTTTACTGGAGTGGTAGCACTTTCTTGCTTAGAGTGCTACATTCTACCCAGCTGATAAAAAGATTCTGTTTTGATTTTCCAGTTGTGGGTATGTGGAATTTTATTTGCTCTTCATTTGCAAGTGATTCCCTGGAACATAGGTGCAATAATACATGCAATAGGCATATCCTTGGGACGAATATGAATAACAGTTCAGACTTTTATCTGCTTATCGTTTGTGGATCTGCTCACATTGTTAGGGAGATTCTGGACCACAGTCTGATTTGGATCTGCCAGTACGTGGGACCATATTTTTCAAATTCTTCCTCTGGCCTGGAGCATGGAGATTAGACTGGTTTCATAACTACTGCTACTTATCCCTCCCTGCCTGAAACCAGGATACTCATCAAGCAGCAGAAGAGGCCTGGCAATAGATATCCATAGTTTTGGCTGCAAAATGGGGATGGGATGATGTAGCCTTTGCTTTGCTTTGGCTTTTGCGCAGACTGCCATGGTGATTAGGAAGAGAAAACTACTAATCCTCTGGAAATGACCCATGCTGTGTTTTCCTGTGAACACCCAAGTGATCATGTTCTGAACACGAGTACATTTCAGGAAAAATTCAGGGAATTATTCTCTGGCTTTTGACAAACATCTCCTCTTAATCCCTTTGAAAATTCCTTTTGGATCTACTCTTCTGAATATTTCATGGTTGTACATATTTCATTAATTTATACTGCCTTTCTGGCATCATTCGTAATGCATTTGTGATATTTACTCTGTTAGGTATCTTGGTTAATGATATCAGGGGCAGACTCAAGGCCTGCTGGAAGGCTGTATTCGATTTGGCTAATGATGAGAGCTACTCTGTGCTGAGACTCCAACCCCGTGAGACACAGAGCTAGGTAATATAGTGTTACATCTGTTGCTTATCACAATCAGCCCAAATGTATATGATCATCCACAGTTGTGGAAAAAGAAACTATGACCCAGATTATGCAAATTCTTTAGCACGGTCATCCACTGGCAAGCTGGCAAGCTAGAATTCCAGTCACGTGTGTCCTTCTAAGTCTTACCATGGAGTTGCGTGTGTGGGCATGCTCAGTCATGTCCAGTTCTTTGCAACTCCATGGTCTGTAGCCCACCAGACTCCTCTCTCCATGAAATTTTCCAGGCAAGAATACTAGAGCAGGTTGCCATTTCCTACTCCAGGGGAACCACGGAATTGCCACCTGTCAAACTCCAGAAAGATTTCTGAATCTCTGAGCCTCAATTTTTCCATCTGTACAAATGGGGAAAGAAGACTTGTGCTGTTTATTTTCCTGGGGAAACACAGAAAGCAGTTGAAATGAGGAATCACTTTATAATTTCATGGTACTATAGACTGGGAGGTATTACTAGAATGGAAGCATCAAAGGCATACATAATCTCCAGGCAGGATAGATTCCAGAATCTTTATAACTACCCAAACAGATACCACCAACAGGGTAACTAAACATTTTATCTCCTTCTGCATAGAGTGATTATACCCTGGCTGAAATGAAATGTTTTTCCTGCATAGCGTAGGAATTAAACATTTTAGAGCTAATGTTGCTGACTCTGTTGGTGACCTTCTAACTGATTTTCTCCAGGAGTCTTCCTTTCTACATATACAGACAGGGGTCTTTCAGTATTCTACTTGTGCAAATAAACCAATTTCTCCTTTAATTTTTGTAACAAAAGGTAAGATTAATTGAAAATATTATCCATATCTGCAACGCAGGTTAGGGACACTTTAACATACACCCCAAGCCAAAAAAAAAAAAAAAAATAGTGTCAAAGCAGCTGGTGATTTTCAGACTATAATCATTCAGAAGAGCACTGTTTCTGCCCATCCCCCACTCTATCAGCATCCATAAAACATGAGTGGGCTGCATAATTCTCTCCTTAACTCCCTCACTTCTCTAATCACATTTCCCTTTAACACATTCATCAGGATACTCCGCAGAGCTCTGGGTATCTCTGTGGCCTTTGATTTGCACATTAAACTTTCCAGCTTTTGAATTTTTGAAATGAGTGGTAATGCTAGCAGGGAAGATGAAGGAGGAAGAGCAGGCGTGGCTTCAGCATACACCCCTCACTGGATTTCCGTGGCTGTGTGCGGCTGTCTGAAGCCCCTTCAGACTGGTAACAGTAAACAGCCTCAATGAGAACCTGCCATAGGCGTGAGAGATGGCGTGTCTGAGAACAGCTTACTGCCTGGGCTTTCCTGGCGGCTTCGCTGGTGGTGCAGATGCGGAAGAGTCTGCCTGCAGTGCCGGGGACTCAGGTTCCACCCCTGGGTCTGGAAGATCCCCTAGAGAAGGGAATGGCAACCCACTCTGGTATTCTTGCCTGGCGAATTCCACAGACAGAGAAGCTGGCAGACTACAGTCCATGGAGTCGACTGAGTGGCTAACACTGCTGCCTAGGAGAGGTGCCTTCCTGGACCCACTTTCTCCCTCTACTTGTCTTGTTACTTTTAGTCTGTGTTGGCCTTGGGGTGCTGCCCTCACATGGCGTATCAAGAAACAACTCATACAGCAAAGAAAATGGATCACAGAAAAGGAAGATGTAATTTTAATGAAGGAGGTATTTTAGAATAATATATTTTTTAAAATTAAACCTATCAGTTTTAAAAATTAAGATGAAGTGGACAATTTCCTAAAAGAAATGAAGTCAGAAAAAAAGATAAGTCAGAAAAAAGATCTCAGCATTTTAAAATGTCTTTTTTTTGTTGTTGTTCAAAGAACATGACAGAATTGCAAATGAGCCTATAGAAGCAACAAGATGAGATGTAAGAATGAATGGGAGAGAAGAATGGAAGGCTCAAGAAGAGAATTAGAGGCCTTGTCTTCAGCAGAAGGGCCACTAACAAAACTGAAAGGAAACAAGTGTGAAAGACCATTGTTCTGTGGTCCTGAATCCCTTACAAAGTTTTTTTTTTTTTTTCTTCACTTTGTAGAGTACTCTTCCTCTGTAGACTCTCTGTCCATATACACACAGGCACATCACCCTAACCCAGGCCAGATGAAAACCTGTAAAGACCCTGAGTACAGCAAAGGTGGCTGTGCATAGCCATGTGATATAGAAATTAAAAATAGTACGAAGTGACAAAACAGTTTTTAAATGTAATTTTCCAGAATATTAAATGCATATGTAAGTCAATATTAAAATATTTCTCTATGCTTTCATTTTCTATTTTTGAAACTCCTGCCTTTCTGAGACCCTAAGCACGTGTTCAATTTGCCAGTTGAGTATTCCTTTTGTTTTCTCTTCTCTGTTCTCCACCCTACTTTCCTACTTTACCTAAAACAAGACATCCATGCAAATCACCCCCATTCCTTCATTTACTGATGGGTTCATTTCATTTCTCTAGCCTACATTTTATTTCCCTCTTGCCAAAGACAGATGAATCTGGTGCCCTGTGAGTTAGGTTATTGCTTTATTTGAAAGGTATGTTTTATGCCTTCTATCTATAAGCCTTCTCAAGTACAAAGATAAATCTCTTTCAGAGTTTTTTGTTTATTTTTATTTCTTGGAGAATGCTTGGAGCACGCGGGGAAGGCAATGGCACCCCACCCCAGTACTCTTGCCTGGAAAATCCAATGGACGGAGTAGCCTGGTGGGCTGCAGTCCATGGGGTCGCTCACAGTCGGACAGACTGAGCGACTTCACTTTCACTTTTCTCTTTCACGCATTGGAGAAGGAAATGGCAACCCACTCCAGTGTTCTTGCCTGGAGAATCCCAGGGATGGGGGGAGCCTGGTGGGCTGCCGTCTATGGGGTCACACAGAGTCGGACATGACTGAAGTGACTTAGCAGCAGCAGCAGCTTGGAGCACGCATAGAATCAATTTCCTTTTCTTGAGTTCATGTGCATGCATGTGATTGAAACAGATGTAATTTTAGATCAACACCATCTAATAAAGTTCTATGCCATTAGGATATTCATGTGAAAGGAAGTTAATAGGGAGCTGGAGAAGATCAAAGAGCCTTCAGACTGCTATAGGAGTATGACCCTTAGGGAAGGAGAGAGGAAGAGGAGGTGGGATACAGGTGTCTTAAATGGCTCTGCAGTTTAAGGAAAGTGTGACAAAGTTATGGGGTGTCTTGAACCAGCGCTGGCAAACAAAGACATCTCCCTGTCCTACAGGATGGAGCCTGCCTTAGGATCATCCCCACCTTCAGTCTTTCGTAAATGCCGCAATGAGTTTCTTTTTCTATTTTAATTAACTTATTTTAATTGGAGGCTAATTACTTTACAATATTGTAGTGGTTTTTGCCATACATTGACAATAGGTTTCAAAGTGAAGCATCCAGAGTGCTCAGAGACCACACCTCCTGGGCATTAGACATGCTTGCTTGACTTCCACAATCTTCCTTTGTCCCTCAAAGCTGTGCTTCTCCATACTGGCTCAGGGGGCAACTCCTCCATGATTTTATGGGCCTTTCTTCCCAAGGGAATTTCAGGAGGTAGTTAGCAGGATGAACTATAGACCCCATGGCTGCTGTGTACCTTCGGGCTGCAGCTGGTTCTCATCCTCTCCCTTTACCTACTACTCATTCTAAACTCCTGTCTTCCTGATCTATAGTCCCAGCAGTTGATTGTGGTTTATCTGATGGTATGATCCAAACCATTATACCTGAACCACTTGAAAACTTGATAGTCACATCCTTCTTGTCTGGGGACATTGCACATGTTGGTCCACAATTACCAGGCAACACCAGGAGACCCGCATAGATTACTTGGGTTTCTTATGTATCCTCTCAGCATCCTTTCTGTAAAAGCAACCTTCCTTCCTCCTGCTGATCAGTATCTGTTACTCCCGTAATAGATGGTGACTCTTCTTTATGTCCTCGTTCCTGAGCACAAAAGTACCCTGGTGACAGCCAGAATTTGTAGTGCACTGGACCCTGCACTCCTTTCTAGAGTGCCCCTCTTATAGGACTTCCCCTCCAATCCTGAGAACCCCTAGTGGCCGTTGTGGTGACATATGTGGGGCCACTTCTGCTTTCATCTGTTGGCTCCTGAACCTGTGTCCTTCCTGCTTTTTTAAAATAAATGTTCTGTATCCTGAGGGCTTCCCAGGTATTGCTAGTGGTAAAGAACCTGCCTGCCAATGCAGGAGACAAAAGAGATTTGGGTTTGATCCCTGGATCAGGAAGATCCCCTGAGGAAGGGCATCACAACCTATGGCAGTATTCTTGCCTGGAAAATCCCATGGACAGAGGAGCCTGGTGGGCTACAGTCCATAGGATTGCAAAGAGTCGGACATGACTGAAGTGACTTAGCAGGCACACACATACTGTATCCTGAAGGACATTCCCCATCCTCTCAGAATATTTCCTCTGAGCTGGCATTTCAGTTGTACCTCCTAAAAATCTGCCCCACTGATTTTTAGTGGTATATGTTCAGTGGATATGATGTGTTGGTGGTATATGATGTGTTCAGTGGATCTGAGGGTCATGAGTCCATTCCTGCATCTCCTTCTATGTAAAATGTGTGCCCTGGTCAGATGCTATGCTATTGAAGATTTTGTTTCCTAAGCCCTGGACAGTGATTCTGGCTGAGGCTGTGTGAGCAGGAAAGGCAATCCCATACCTGAGAAAGATCTCTGTCCCTGTGATGATGAATCACTGAACCTTCCATCTTCCATACAGGTGATGAGGGACTCTCTAGTACCATGGAAGCCATCTGGTTCTCACTTTGGCTATTAATGGCTTATTAACAGCTCTCCATCTCTCATTATCTTTATTTAGGTTACTGGTACAATTTAGCAACAATCGGCCAACCTCTCTATCTTTGAGAGCACTTTTCTCTCCATATTTCAAATGCCTGCACCATCATACCTGCCCCAGTACTTCCCTCCACTGGGAAATGTTCCCAGCTCATCACAGGTGGAATATTTACCAATTGTATGATCCTTGTCCCAGTTTATATCCATGCCCCACCTACCATTCAGGACAGCACCTCTTGACCTGCTGGGTAGAGGGCAAGCCAGGACCAAACCCCATTTTAACTCTTGGTGCTATGTGTGTTAGTATGGGCCCTCTGAGAACCAGATGCCAAGATGGTATTAAACATGCAAGAATGTTCTTAAGGGAAAGAGAGAGAAAAATGAAGGGAGGAGTCAGAGACGACTGGGAGAGCCCTCAGAACCCTGTTCAAAATGTATCTGGATGTAGGTAAAAGAGACTTCATTCAACAGGAAGAGGGGCCAGTCCCCAGATCTTTAAGGACTTGTCTTTTGCAGGGAAAAGAAAACAAGGCTAGAAAGATGGAGTGTGGAGAGTAGGATGAATGAGGGCTTGATGGAATCATTGACCGGGGATGTTCCTTCCTGAGGTCAGCAGATTCTTAGGAGGGGCAGTTAAGGAGAAGTTGTTCTGTTTCCCAATGCTCAGTTAGTTAATGTTAGTTGCTCAGTCATCTTCCACTCTTTGTGACCCCCATGGACTGTAGCCCACCAGGTTCCTCTGTCCATGAGATTTCCCAAATAAGAATACTGGAGTGAGTAGCCATTCCATTCTCCAGGGAATCTTCCTGACCCAAGAATTGAACCCAGGTCTCCTGCATTGCAGGCAGATTCTTTACCGTCTGAGCCACCAGCATTTGTCCAGATGGGCCAAATTTCAGGATCCTGTGGGAAGGAAAAATGCTTCATAAAAGTTGGGTCAAATTAAGGTAGCAGGCATGACATTCAGATTGGTTAGTAAGGATAAACTGTTCAGCTAACCGCATATGAAACAAGATCTGAGAAGTCTGTGTCTGGTCTTGTCATCGGTAAATAAGGCGGTCACCCATAAGTCTTGTCCAAGTTATGTTGTTCCATCACTCAGTCATGTCCAACTCTTTATGACCCCGTGACACATGCAAGGCTTCCCTGTCCTTCACCATCTCCTGGAGTTTGCTCAGACTCATGTCTATTGAGTCAGTGATGCCATCCAACCATCTCATCCTCTGTCATCCCATTCTCCTCCTGCCTGCTATAGGGGAAGGGTGACTCTTTGCAGTAAGCGGTTTCACAGAACACTAAAGGGTTGGGAGTAGATTTCTTAAGTATTGCTGGTTTCTAGGAGCATGGGGCTCAGGTGAGGCTCAGCATTGTCACTGTGATGCAAGTCTGACCCTGGGAGAGGGAGAGAGGGTTGGGGGGAAGCATCCTAGATTGCATGCAGACTAAGGAAGTTTCAGCAAAGCAATCGGGGCATCCTTGAGTCAAAACTAGCCCACAGTGGAGTTTCTCTGTGTTTTCCAGGAATGGGTCTGCCCTTGTATTCCACCCACAAACTCTGATATTGGCAGGGAGGAGCCTGTGGGAGGTGTGACACATGGAGATGGATTTCAGAGCATAGCAGCTGGGGTCCTTGATCAATTACACTTCCTGCAGAAGAAGGTCTGCCAGGTGCCCACTCATGGTTGCAGAGCTGGGATTCTGGATGCTGTTTTATAGTCAGAGATTTATAAGCCTGGCTTTCTGAAGCCTTCGTTAGTGATGCCTCTTCCTCAAACTGGTCAAATATCTCTGGAAATTGGAAACTGTGAGCTCCTGGTGAACAGACACAGACTTCCTTAACACTCATAAAGCTCCTCATCACTTGGAATGATTTGCCATGTGTTCCTGCTTTATCCAAAACAATTGGAGTCACTTGGAGTGCAAGGAAATCCAGCCAGTCCATTCTGAAGATCAGCACTGGGATTTTTTTGGAAGGAATGATGCTAAAGCTGAAACTCCAGTACTTTGGCCACCTCAAGCAAAGAGTTGGCTCATGGAAAAGACTCTGATGATGGGAGGGATTGGGGGCAGGTAGAGAAAGGGACGACAGAGGATGAGATGGCTGAATGGCATCACCGACTCGATGGATGTGAGTCTGAGTGAACTCCGGGAGTTGGTGATGGATAGGGAGGCCTGGCGTGCAGCGATTCATGGGGTCGCAAAGAGTCGGACACGACTGAGCGACTGAACTGAACTGAATTGAACTGAGGCAATGTTGAAAAATAATGAATCACTATCAACATAAATACATTACAAATAAATAATGCTTTGCAGCAAAGGTCATTCAACCACTGCTCATAGAAGAACACTTTAAACACTTTAACCTTACAATTATATTTGTCAATCATACCTCAATAAAGCTGAAAAAAAAAAAAATTCCAGGAAGACCAGTGGGACATCTTGTCCACTGTTCTACTGAAAACTAAACAAAACACAGCTACTACTAAATCTGGCTCTTCAACTACGTCTGAAAATAACATTTTCTGGAACACATCATTATCCATTCACCTTTAGTTGCTTTTGCATTGCAGCGGCAGGACTGAGTGAGTGGCATAACTACTGTAAGGCCTGCAAAGCCTAAAATACTGTCTGGCCCTTCATAGGAAATATCTGCCTGTCCTTGCTTTAGAGCAAGATCACAAAGAAATAGACCATCTCATATCCCAACCATGCTTTCTTCTTTTTGAAGTATGTTTACATGTGTTATTTGATTCTCATAATAATTATGAACCACTTGGCCTAACTTGACACTTTTGCATGAATTTTTAATGTTGTTGTTTGATCCAGTCCCACGTTGCCCTCCAGTTTATCCAGAGCTCTGTCTAAGTCTCAGGGGTTCTTCAGGAAATAGGTGCTGATGCTTTAGGGAGCTTCATAGTGTAAAGTGCTAGCTGCCAAGTTCTAGTTACAGTTCACTGTTTTTTCACTATACTTTTAATCTTCATGTTGGGTCCTTTGAAAGTATATCCTAAGACAATATTTGGCTTTAGACAGCTGAATTGAGAGGTAATCTCAGGAAGCACTGGGAGAGAGCGGGAAAGTGAGTCAGAGACAATGATAAAGCTTTTGTGATGATGAACAGTTATCACTTGGTAATAGGGACTCGGTCCAATTCCTTTGAACACTGTCCCAGTACTTCCCTGACATTCCAGTGGTTATGCACTCCAAATGTAGAAGGCATGGGTTGGATCCCTGGTTGGGGAACTAAGATCCTGCATGCCACAAAATGTGGCCTAAGAACTTTTAAAACTTTAAAAATTGAAAAGACTGTCCCAGTGAGATTAAAGAGCCTGAGATATTATTTATCCTCTACGTTCTGGCCCTTGTCATTTGTGAATCGTCTCTGAGACTTTAATTCCCTCTCTGACTTTTTACAGGTGAAGAAAGCCTTCAGCCAGAGTAACCCTGGTGCTTGAGGTAGGGAGCCATCAGTCTATACAGGAATGGTCCATCAAGCTGCAGCTGACGTTCAGGGCGCACCAACAGGAAAGGCACTGCGCTGGCTTTTGGCATTACTGCTCAGTTTCTTGAGAATCTGATAAGTTCCAAGCAGCTCCCTATAAAAGGAGAAAAATTCATGATGTAGCTTCATGTTGCTTGCCTTTTAAAAATAATTTTTATTTTTTCAATTGGCTTTCTCCTTGTAGTCAGCTTCTAACAAATTCTAAATCTCTCTCTCTCTCCCATCAGAGCCTTAGAATTGTAGCACCGCAGAATTTCAAACTAAAATTGGACTCGCCCAGTGTTATTGTTTCTCATTAGCAGATGCAGCTAACCTTAAGTTTTACAGCTTCTTTTTTGGTCACAGAAACCCCACTTAGAAAGGGAAATTGATTTAAAATTTGGAGAACATGAAAGTAAAACAGAGTCCACTCTTGAAACAGTGGCTACATTATGTGGTCACAGATCCTATTGTCTGCCTTGCTCTGGATATCGAGCTATAAGTTATGCAAGGGACTTTGCTGATCAGAGGAAAGAGAAGGGGAGAGAGCAGGTATGAAAATATACCTTCCCAGTGATTTTAACATCAGGATCTGGACATTTCTTGACCAATACATATAGAGAGTCCTGGACACTTCTTCACACTGAAAGAAGGAATTAGATGTCAAGTGATGTGTAATGATGTATTGGGCATGGCTGTCAGAGCTCATGATTTATCTGCATTCTGTCCTGCAAGGCTGCCTAACTGGTCCCTTTAGCCAACCCGCACCAACCAGAGTCAGTAGAGAGAGGAAAGCACACATTCTTGCAAAGGCAGGGACCCCCTTGGCTTGATTTATCTCCCAAAGGAGAAAAGGAGTAATTTAAATGGTGGATTCTCTTGTCTTATGTGTCTTCCTACAGCATCAGTGAATTTAGGTCCCAAGAGGGTTCCTACAGGGTGCAGGCTCTGAAGATCTGAGGTTCAATTTTGTCTTATTTAAGAAGCCCAGGATCCACTTAGTAGATGAAATCAATAAAAAGGGAGGTGCTTTCTGCTCTCAGACTGGAAGATACTAGGGGACATGATTCATAGTTTCATTTTCAGGAGATTTTTCTTTTTATGTATGTTGAAAAACAGAGCACATATTTTTTTTTTCCTGACTGCAGAAATTGGATCCATGTTCCTTTAGGTAAAGGAAAATTGTTTCTCAGTCTTTTTTCCTGCCTGAATTATCAAGTATAGCTCTGTGAGCATAGCTTCTGGGTCACCCAGTAAATGAATCACCATTTATAAGGGGAAGTTAAATTACTAAAAAGTCACCAGATTCCCTTTTTAAAATTGAATCTGCTTATTTATGTTTATAAATTACATGCAGTGTATGGATAGATTACACTTATGTTACTAAGTAATAGTAGATACACAATCAATAGATAGAACTGTGGAAAATTCTGAAAGAGATGGGAATACCAAACCACCTGACCTGCCTCTTGAGAAACCTATATGAGTTAGTTCTCTGGTAGTCTAGGGTCTTGGAGTCAGTGCTCCCACTCCAAAGGCTCAGGGCTTGATCTGGTCAGGAACAAAGACTCCACAAGTGTTTTGTTATGGCATTAAGTGAGATTAAAACATATACCCCAAAACAAGAAACCAAAGATGAACCCCAGACAAATGGCAGTTACAAATCAGACAAATAATAATTAAGATAATGGAATATACAAATATACAGGTACACCCATAAGCAAAGTCAAATGAATCCAACAAAATTAAGTACAATAGAGTGACCTGGCAAACAAAGGAAACCAAAAATTTTATCTTCCAGTTAAGAAAAAAACTAAGTAAAGCACAAACTGGAAAACAAAACTAAAGCAAAGTGTCAAATCGGGAATAAAGAAATTAAAACAAAACTAACACTTATGTTATGAGGAAAGAAAAGAAAGAAAGACTCAATATGCAAAGTTAAATAGAGTTAGATCAAGAAGACCTATATACATTAAAGATTAACTGCAAGGGGAAAAGAACAGTAGGAAAAGCTAACAAAGGAGTAAATGTAGAAAAAATAATAATTGCTTTAAAAAGTTAAAAGAAGGGAAACGAAAAAAAGGAAGAAGAAAAAAAAGAAAGAAAGAAAAAGGAAAAAAAGGAAAACTCCACAGAACTGGGAAAGATTGAAGACAAGAGAAGAGGATGAGAGAGAATGAGATGGTTGGATGGCATCACCAACTTAAAGATTCTTTCCAGAGTGATGAGAAGGGAGAAAATTGGTTACTGAGAATGCTTAATAGGGGCCCTGCCTAGAGTCACAGAGATTAGGCACCATTACTAAAGATCTTAAAATGCATAATTCACTTGGAGATTCTTTGACCCTTGGAGCTCAAAATTTACATGATATTTAAGTCTGAAGGTACCTAGTGAAGATAGAGGGCATTTATCATATCTTTCTCAAAGCCAGGGAAGGTAAGATAATAGGCCAAGGGTTTCGAGGAGGTTATAGAAACTTAAGATAAGGAATTCAAAATTTCTAGCATCCTTCAGCATTTCAAAGCCCTTCCATTGCTGACTTGGACCTTCATTGCTTGATGGTGACTTCAACCCTCCTTTGCAATCATTCCTGGTGAAGCAGATTCCCAGTGAAAAATTATGGTGGAGGCTGGCATGCTCTTCTGCAAAACTGGTTTGGTTCAATGGATCTATCATTTCTTTGAACATCCAAAAAGGAAGATTCTCAACACATTTCTAAACTGAAGGAAACCCCCTTTGATACAGAGTCCGTGAAACTGTGGGAGACCATGAATAGAATTGATCTTCTGACTCTCTAGAAGGGCTCTGCCCACCCTCACTCACAAATTTTGAGCTGTTAAACACCACCTTCTGGGACACAGAAACTCTGCCCCTTACCCTCAATCCCCACCTAAACCAATTTGCCTGCCATTCGTTTTCTGAGTGACTCCCCCTACCACCTCTCAGCAATCAAATTCTCTCTCTTCATTGGCAATTGAATATAGGTAGCCTCATGAAATAATCGCTAGACAGGTCACCTCCAGGAGGTGCATTGAAAGAATATCATCCGTTGCCCACAAATCTCATGGCCAAGGAAACCACTGGCCCACCCAAGATGTGAGCAGCCAATATCCAAATCTCTGAAATTGGGAATTGCTGCAAACTCTTCCAAAGGGATTTGGCCATTCCTGGGCCTTGTCACATCACCTTGGGGCAACTGCTCATATATAACTCTGGTGGTTAATCATAACTCTAAAAATAATATTTTCTACCTTTATCAGATATGGAAACACAAGTTACCATCATTACAGGTAACCATCCAAATTTAAAAGGGGTACTTCTTTTAAACTGCAGAGTGAAAGTTAAAGTGTTAGTCACTCAGTTGTGTCTAACTCTTTATGACCTCATGCACTGTAGCCCACCAAGCTCCTCTGTCCATGGAATTCTCCAGGCAAGAATACTGGAGTGAGTAGCCATTCCTTTCTCCAGGGATGTTCCTGACCCAGGATCAAACCCAGATCTCTTCCATCACAGGCAGATTCTTAAGGTCTGAGCCACCAAGCAGGGTAAATGTGGGTAAAACTATCCATGGCAAACAGATTCCACTAGAAGTCACTATTGGAAAAATTATTTTTTTTAATAGCTGCCCATCTTGGCAGCTCCTCTGGCTTGTCTAGTCAAGGCTATGGTTTTTCCTGTGGTCATGTATGGATGTGAGAGTTGGACTGTGAAAGGAACTGAAAACAACCTCTTGATGAAAGTGAAAGAGGAGAGTGAAAAAGTTGGCTTAAAGCTCAACATTCAGAAAACAAAGATCATGGCATCTGGTCCCATCACTTTATGGGAAATAGATAGGGAAACAGTGGACACAGTGTCAGACTTTATTTTTCTGGGCTCCAAAATCACTGCAGATTGTGTTTGCAGCCATGAAATTAAAAGACGCTTACTCCTTGGAAGGAAAGTTATGAGCAACCTAGATAGCATATTCAAAAGCAGAGACCTTACTTTGCCAACAAAGGTCTGTCTAATCAAGGCTATGGTTTTTCCACTGGTCACGTATGGATGTGAGAGTTGGACTGTGAAGAAAGATGAGCACTGAAGAATTGATGCTTTTGAACTGTGGTGTTGGAGAAGACTGTTGAGAGTCCCTTGGACTGCAAGGAGATCTGACTGCAAGGAGATCCAACCAGTCCATCCTAAAGGAGATCAGTCCTGGGATTTCTTTGGGAGGAATGATGCTAAAGCTGAAACTCCAGTACTTTGGCCACCTCATGCGAAGAGTTGACTCATTGGAAAAGACTTTGATGCTGGGAGGGATTGGGGGCAGGAGGAGAAGGGGACGACAGAGGATGAGATGGCTGGATGGCATCACCAACTTGATGGACATGAGTTTGAGTGAACTCTGGGAGTTGGTGATGGACAGGGAGGCCTGGCGTGCTGCGATTCATGGGACTGCAAACAGTCAGACATAACTGAGTGACTGAACTGAACTGATGGACACTATTCTGTTCCCAAGTTATTGATGAAGTGAATAACTGAGACATGGAACAAGTAAGTAATTTGTGTGAAATCATGTGACAAACTGGTTGAGCAGTTGGGAAGGAAATCAGTCTGTACTTTTAACCACTACACCACATGCCCTTTGTCTGTTAGAAACTATAAGGGCAACATGCAAGGCTATACTCCATACCATCAACATTTATAATCTACCTGTCACCCAGTCAGAAAAGAAATTATCTACCTTTATAAATCACTAAAGTTAGACTCAAAACGGTTTCAGTTGGCTTCCTAATCCCCCTTGAGTGGTGGTGGCTGCTTGGCAGGCTGGTGGAGAACTACTTCCAGTTGTTACATGAAAGGCCACAGTGGCCAGCCCTGCCAATTCCTCGCCATAGCCCCTCAGCTCTCAGTAGCTTGGTGCTTGTAGATTCCAAAGGGGGTTTTCTGTGGCCTCTAGTGCTTGGTAGTTGGTGTGGGCCAAGCAAGAAGGGAAGGCAGAAAGTGCTTGGCCCTTATCACCCCTAGAAACAAAGGAGAATTAACAGGGATTTGGTGCAAGTACCTTCATAGAGGACAACTCTGCAGCCTTCTCCGTGTGCCCTCCCAGAGGGTTCAAGCCTGATCTGGCCACTGAACTAACCTGCTTATGAACTCTCCATGCCTTGGCTGCCTTTGGGCTTCCCAGGTGGCACAGTGGTAAAGAACCTGCATGCCAATGTGGGAGTTACAGGTTTGATCCCTGGAACAGGAAGATCCCCTGGAGTAGGAAATGGCAACCCCCTTCAGTATTCTTGCCTGGAAAATAATATAGACAGAGGAGCCTAGTGAGTTACAGTCCATGGGGTCACAAATAGTTGAACACAAAATACTGGCTGCCTTCACTTCTCTGCCTGGACTGCCAGTTTCCTTTCCCACGATGGGATCAACTCCAGATCAATTTCTTGTACTCTTATCTTCCCCTCACTATTTGTTTTTTGGGGGAGAAGATATTCTCCTAACCTAAGACAAATATCATTAGTGGTGCTTGACTTGAACACAAAGCAGAGACGTGGCTACAGGCCACCAGGTGCCTGCAGTCCTGAATTAGCATCAAGAAGAGAAGTCTCAAGTGCATGGCTGTGCAACATGATGCTGCTATTTGTAAAATCAGGTGATAATAGCTATGTCACAGGTTTGCCAAAAGATTTACATGATTCTCACACATGGGCTTTCTTGTCAGCAACATCAGATTGTGTTTATAAGTGAAGTTTATAAGTCCAGTCGATCCCTCTGTCCAATGACTGACCTGCAGGAAATCTGTTATCGTTTAGTCGCTAAGTTGTGTCCAACTCTTGGCAATTTCATGGACTGCAACACTGCCAGGCTTTCCTGTCCTTCACTATCTCCTGAAATTTGCTCAAACTCATGTCCATTGAGTCAGCAATGCTATCCAACTATCTCATCCTCTGTTGCCCCCTTCTCTTCCTGCAGGAAGTTGATCCTTCTCAAAAAATGGTCAACAGGCCCAGTCAATCTTGGTGGCTCTAAGTCCTCAGGCCTCCAGGGAAAATTGTTGCCATCATGAGATGGTTAGAACAAACGAAGATGGATTAAGTTATAGTGTGTGTTCTAAGTCATCCTAGATGAGAAAATATTAATGATTTTCCAAACGTGAAAGGCAGCTTATTATTGGCAAGGTATCAATATTTAAGTTTCCTGATCAGTCCAGTGACAGAGGGGAAGCAACATACAAAAAGTGCTAAGGGATCCTAGGAGGTAGGGAGACTGGAAAAAGAGGAGAGACAGAGATTAAGATCTGGCTATCCAGGCTCACTGAGCCTCAGTTTGACCGTCTGTAAAACAGATAGCATGTGACTCCCAAGGTTGTAGCAAGGAATAAATGTTAATGCAGTTCCAGACACATGGTATTCACTCCATGCATGCAAGCTGTATTATTAACATTATTACTATTTAGCTTTGTTCATATTTTTCATGGAGTTCTCAAATCAAGAATACTGAAGTGATTTGCCTTTCCCTCTCCAGTGAACCAAGTTTTGTCAGAACACATTGGAAAAGATGCTGATGCTGAGAAAGACTGAGGGTATGAGGAGAAAGAGACGATAGAGGATGAGATGGTTGGATGGCATCATCGACTCAATGAACATGAATTTGAGCAAACTCCAGGAGATAGTGAAGGACAGGGAAGTCTGGCATGCTGCAGTCCATGGGGTTGCAAAGAGTTGGATATGACTGAATGAACACAATTGTTTGGCTAAACCTACGTAAACTAGCTTGCTATCATCCACAGATTGTACTGTAGTTTGCATAAATACATCAGTTTATTTGCATGGACAACTGGAGTCTCTTATGCTCTGGAGCTCACCAACTGCGTCTCACTGCTCTGAAGTTTCCTTAGTTATGGCTGCAAGATTTACTCCTTAGTGATCCAGTGTGTATTCTCCAACAAAGGACTCTTGTGAGAAGTCTATTCATTCCTTACTGCTGCTGCAGGATGACATTGTTTGGAGAGGAGGGTGTTTTCAAGGAAATCGGCAGTACCGATTCATTCTCCAGGCCACTGGAAATCAATTAAATTGGTCTTCTTTGCAGAATCTGAGGAGCACTCGTGGTTAATAGGGCTGCTGTGGGCAGAGTAAAGGGGTGAATGTTTGCACCCCTGCTTCCTAGAATTCATTGACTTAAAATGGTTTTCTTGAAGCAAAGAAGATGAAAGAACCTGAGGAGGAGGCTGGAGCTTTTGATGGTTTGCAGAGGCCAGCCCCCTTCTCTGCTTTTCAGGATGAGGATGGCATAGCTCGTGAGTTGAGACAGGGAAAGCTTTGCTGCAAAACCATCTGTCACTGTGCAGAAGCCACTGCCTCCTAAGAGCTTGCTGTGTGTATCACAGAGGTGTAATATCTCTCACAGCACTGCAGTTCACAGGGATTTCTTGCAGGATGGCTCTCGGTGGTTTCGTTTTTAAATAACATTTCTATAATATACACATTTATATATATATATATACTTTAAATTACAGTATAATTATTTTCTTTCTGTTCTCTCCCTGTCTCTACACAGTCAGACACATGCGCACACACACACACACCTTTTTATAAAACAAAAATATTTGGAAAATAAGAGGAAGAAATGTCCCAAATCCCATGACTCTAATACAGTATTTTTCAGTGTTCACCCTGACACTTTGTGACCTCATGGATTATAGCCTGCCAGGTTCCTCTGCCTGGCGATTTGGGGATTTCTCAGGCAAAAATATTAGAGGGGTTTCCATTTCCTCTTTCAGGGGATCTTCCTGATCCAGGGATTAAACCCGCATATCTTATGTCTCCTGCATTGATAGGTGGGTTATTTACTGCTAGTCCCACCTCAGAAGTCCCAATGTTCACCAGATCTTTTTTTAAAATAAATTTTTACGGTTATAAGCGTGATTTCATGTACCCTAACTTTCAGAGGACATTCCATTGTAAAAAGTTGTCATGTTTCCAGACAGGTAGTATAGTTCTTATTTTGTTAGCAACATAATAATCCACGAAGTTGATGTCATTGCAGTTTTCTGCACTGTTCACTAGTATTGAACATTGAAGTTGCTTCCAAATTGCTTGTTATTGTAACTACTGTGGCAATGGGCATCTTTCTCAATGTCATTTTTATAGCCTTTAGGCTCTCTCTTTGGGAGAGATTTCATCAGTTGGATGATAAGACAGAATATACGACTATTTAGAAGGATGGAAACAAAGATGGACTCAGTGAAGGAGGCGGAAACACAGCATCTGAGAGCGGGGAGTGGGGGTTAGCCTGAGATTATGGAAGCCCAGAAATGGAGTTGCACAGGGTGTCATATACTGAGTGGTCACCTTCTCAAATGCTGCTTGAGCGGAAAGGGAGGAGGACAGAACTGGCCATTGGGAATTTCAGATCCTGCAGTGGGCACCAAGGTGGGCGACAGGGAGCTCAGAGCCACGTTCCTACTTTCCTGGAATAGACTCTCTGGTCAGAGACACAGGAGCCCAGAACCACCCAGTGAGCATTTAATGATGATATGAGCCAAATGCCTTGATGGAAAGGCATAGAGTTCTAGGATAGTATATGACAAAAAGAACTGGACCTAGACTTGAAATGCAAAGAACATCCTAGGCAAAAGAGACAGCATATGCAAAGGCTCTAAGGATGGATAGAATGTGACACATTGGAGAACAGGTCAGTGAATCTGGAGCCAGGCAGAGAGGGAGAACTGTCCTAGGACTAGAGGGGCAGGTGGGGGCCAGACTGTGCACAGGCTCACCGACCCTATTAAGGAGTTTGACTTTTACCCTGGAGAAAGCCAGGGTCAGAAGTGTACTTTGAAAAGATATTGATTATAGTGTGGTAGGTGACAGGAAGGTGGTCTCAGGACACTGTAGTATTCCGATAGTAATCACGGAAGAACCTGTGTAAAGTTAATGCCATGTATACGTCCCAAAGACTAAAGCTAAGGTCACTGGTTGCTTCAGTACTATAAGGATCATACAGCTGTAGTTACCAGGCAGCCTGGGAGAAGCGTGTGCAGAGTGATGTACTAAGAAAGTGCTACATATGCTCACAATGTTCTTCATTTCATCTCAAACTCTGAAGCAAGCCTTGCAGCTTTTTACCAGCAATTTGCAGCATGTTGATTTGAAGACAGTATTTTTTTCTGTCTTTAAGTTTCCGTTTAAGTTCACAAAATTTGGAAACACAAGCCTTATGTAAATTTTTCTCAATTAGGATCCGCTGACTGCAAGGACGTGGTCAGGCTGAAATAATGAAGAGGAATTTTAGGTATGCCCTGGATGAGACTGATAGAGATGCCTGACCACTTTGATTTCTCAAATTTCCTTTTACTTAATATTTTACTTTATATTCAGCAAGAGAAAACCCAACCGAAATATTAGTACTTGGGGTGGAATAATAGAACTTCATCTGTTGCAAATAACTTAAGTCAACAACACAGTCCATAAGCCAACTGGTTTGGCTTTTAGGTGGATTTAGGAACTCAAATGAGATAGTTGGATAGCATCCCCACTCAACAGATGTGAATTTGGACAAACTCTGGGAAATAAATAGTGAGGGACAGGGAGGCCTGGTGCACTGCAGTCCATGGGATCAGAAAGAGTCGAACATGACTTAGCAACTGAACAACAAAAAGGAACATAAAGAATGTTGCATTGAGATATGTGTGTTATTTTTCTCAAAAATGTTCATTTCACACAAGGTGGCAAATGGAACACATAATGACTACACCGTTCCCATTAAAAACTTCTGTCCAAAGCATGTCCCCTTTGCTTTTCCTTCCTGCTGCTCGTTCTTAGTGTCTCAGGCTCATGATTCAGCTTCATTGCTCCTCCTGAGACATCAGAATTGGGTCCAAGGCAGAGAAGGGAGTGGCCTCTGATTTAGGAAAGACCTAAACTGGTGTGCTTTTTGCTCTGTTAATCTGTGAGTGGAGTATTGGTTTAGAGTCACCAACTGAATGGCTCATTTACTTTTTCTAGCAGCTTCTTTAGAAAAATCATCAAAGTCCCTCCAAAAGAAACTTCTTCCTTCACTGATCACATTAGCTGAAACAGCATTTCTCTGCTCACCACTCACAGATCAAGCCTAACAGAAAGTGATAGATGTCAATTAAGTGAGAGCATCATTACACTGAGGTTTGTTCTTGTCTTGTCCTTTTTGCGTGCCTGTGTGACCAACTCAGTCATTCTGACACAAGGTAGTTCTGCTGCCAAAGCCATTCTTGTCCTTGTTCTGGCTAGTTTGCTGCTACCAAGCAAACTAGAGATTAAATTGAAGGTAATGGAAGAGATGAGAAACAATCATACCCTTGATGTTCCAGCTTTTGTCTGACTTTTCTTAGTAATTTACTTGGCTGAGCATTTCATCATGGTCATGAGCATTTCATCACTGGTCATGAGTAAAATTATGTCCCAGCTTCTTTTTATCCATCTTCAGGAATATCTGAAGGAAAGCCTTAGTCTTTGCTTTGCTCAAGAAGTGACTTTGCCATCCTGATGTTTTGCAGACTTGCAAGGCAATTACTTTAGATTAAGTAAGGTCTGCTCAAAGTTTGAATAGAAAAGGAAAGAGGAATTGATTAATTGGTCCAGGAGTATCTCTGCAGCCAAATAAATGGGATGGTCATTTAAAAGCAACCGGCTTGCACCCAGTTTCTCATTCCTTGTGGATCCTCGCCCAGGAAACTACTTTAATTAATGACTGATCTCCCTTTTCCAGATCTTTTCATGTCTTTAAAATACCCTAAGTCCAACTGCTGAAGGCTATGGTTCACTACAGAGGCAAGAAAAAAACCTATCTTTTAAAACCATTCTTTACTCAGAGTCACAGGAGAGCATGTGCATAGCATTATACATTTCGTCTTATAAACACGCATCAAGAAGAATGGTGGAGACTTTGTTTTGTGGAATGTAGGGTGATATGTTCCTAAACCCATATGAGTTTTGGCCAGATCAATCTAGGTTCAAATTCCCATTCTACAGTTAATGTTTGACAAGGGACAAGCTAGTTTCACAGCTATCTACAACACATTTTTCACTATTTTTTGTTAATAAATAAATCTATAAAACCTGGAATATGATAGCTGTTCAACAAGTGTTAGTTATTACACTACCATTATTTTATTTATAAAGTGTATTTGACTGAAGACACACACAAAAATTCCCAAGTGGCATTACATAATACCCATTATTTTAATAAGGAGGAGTTTCTCTAGCTATCCCGTAGACTTCTACTTCCTTGGTGGCTCAGATGGTAAAGAATCTGCCTGCAATGCAGGAGACCTTGGTTTGATCCCTGAATCAGGAAGAGGCCCTGGAGAAGCAAATGGTAACCCAATCTAGTGTTTTTGCCTGGAAAATCCCATGGACTAGAGGAATCTGGTAGGCTACAGTCCATGAGATAACAAAGAGTTGGACATGACTGACTAACACTTTTACTTTTCACTTCCATGTCTGGAGTGTAGAATCCCTGGAATTGATTACTTGCTTCCTAGTACCCTTTAAGACCAGGCATAGAAATGAAAATCTCTTCTGCTTATTTACCTAGTACTGTCCTTTCTTTCCAGCTCCCTAGAAATTTTTTTGACCAATTTAAGATCTTAGCATGAAATCACACATGCAGGAAAACTATGAGTAGTCACTAGATTGCCCTGAAATTCCTTGATCATTAAACGCAACCCTTCTCCAGATTACAACATTTTTCAGTCCCCCTGGTGACTCCCCTGGGAGATGAATGGTGGTTGCGATACTGTTTTCTGTTGCTTTTGTTTAAGCTGGAAGACAAGAGGTTGGATCCTCAGCCCCGCACTCCTTCAGAGTGTCTGTGTTACCAGAACCTAACAATGAATACTGGCCAGCACCATAAATAATCTATCATAAGATTAGGTCTGTTTGCATTTTTGTCATTTGTGTGATCTGTCCAACCAAGGAACTTTGGGGTGGGAGGGAGGATATGAATGGGTAGCTGTGTTTTCTGAGGGGTCACATGACCTTGGGTGGCCCTTTGCTCTTGTGAAGACTGTTTTTGTGCCTCAAAAATGGAGAGGATAGTAATTTCTTGTTCTGACCTATCACCATGACCCTGAAATAATCAAGGGTGCTTTAATCTCAAAAACTGCTGGTATGCTTCTAGCCATTGGTGTCTTTCATGGTAGATTTTCAGATTCAAATGGACTGCCCATTTTATGAATGAGTTTTTCAAAGGTCTCTATGATGACCAATGATTGCATGTCAATGGAATTTTCTGGTGATCCAGTGGTTAGGACTCAGTGCTTTCACTGCTGTTGGCCCAGGTTGATGATTGGAAACTAAGATCTCAGAAGCAACATGTTATGGCCAGAAAAAGGCATGTTGAGTTGAAATGAAATCATACAATTTATTGAGACTCATCTTTCTCTAACACACTGTCTTTGATCTATTGATACTTCAATCATTTCTTTTTCTTTTTTTTGAAAGGAAAATGTGCTTTATTTTAGGTGCCAGCAACAATGGGGCGGGCAGTTGTTTTGACACTCATTTGTGTCCAACTCTTGGGACCCATGGACTGTAGCCTTCCAGTCTCTTCTGTCCATGGAATTTCCAGGGCAGGAATACTCGGGTGAGTTGCAATTTCATTGTCCAGGGGATCTTCCCAACCCAGGGATCAAACCTGCATCTCCTGCATTACAGGCAAATTCTTTACCACTGAGCCACCAGGGGATCCCTGTTCAATCATTTCCTGAAAATCATTTTTAACCCACATGCATTTCTTCCTTCTTCTGGCATTCTTTCTCCATTAAGTGCTTAAAAATGTACTTTTGTGCCACTTTTAGTAAAAGATAGTACTTATTCCTGTGGTAATTTCTCATTTACTTAATTTTGCCAATTAGTTGTTAGCTCCCAGAGAGTATTTTATAGCTACCACTAGGTGGTCCTGGCTAGGTATGCTGAAGGCTAAAAACTTTCATGATATAAAATAGGCTTTGAAGGCTTTATTTAATGGTGCTTTTTCTTTTTCTCTCTTTTATTTTTTCTTCTCAGTCCAAGATAAAGTAGTGAACGTTTATGTTTTCATGCTATTTATCTTTTATCTCTTACCTTGCTCCAGCTCAAAGACACTCCATGATAATTCTACTGAAAGCTGACAGTCTTCAGAATCAGGCAGACTTGGTGTGAAATCTCAGCTCTGACATTTTCTTCCTTTGAAATATTGAGCAAGTTGCTCAACCTCTCAAGAACTAATCATTTCTTCATCTAAGAGCTGTTTTCAAAAAATAAATCAAGCACCAGACGTAAAATACATGCATCTTGTAAATGGTCAAGTTATATTGGTTTCTTGTGAAACTTTTCTTGGGGAAAGTTGAAGGTATTTGACTGAATTGATACTTATGGCTTTTGAGGGGTTGCTTAAGACATGAAGATTAAATGACAGAACTTTTTAGTTAGAATTTCTTCAACCTCTAGTTTTACTTACAGAGGATTTATTTTACTTTTTAAAGAAAAGTCTCTTTAGGAACCTCAAGTATCCCATCCAAGTACTAACCAGGCCCGACCCCTGCTTAGCTTCCGAGATCAGAGGAGATCAGGTGCGCTCAGGGGGATGATTTGGGAGAATGGCATTGAAACATGTGTAATATCATATATGAAACAAATTGCCAGTCCAGGTTCTATGCATGCTACTAAATGCTTGGGGCTGGTGTACTGGGACGACTCAGAGGGATGGTATGGGGAGGGAGGAGGGAGGGGGGTTCAGGATGGGGAACACGTGTATACCTGTGGCAGATTCATGTTGATATATGTCAAAACCAATACAATATTGTAAAGTAATTAACCTCAAATTAAAATTAATAAATTTATATTTTAAAAAAGAAAGCTCAAGTATCTTTAGCAGTGATTCTGAAAACTCTGAATTGGATTTTGCTTAAAACATACATGTGTTTAAAATTTGAAAAGAAGGAGAGGCTCTTTGGCAATAATGCGTTTAGAGATTTGATCAAAACCTCAAATATTTTGAAACCTAATGCAATCCATACCTAGATTATTTTTAGCTCTCCAAAGTCCAGTTATTTAATCTCTTAATCAAACTGCCTGAAGTTTCCATTTCAAAATAAATGAAATGATAATAAATAATGAGCCAAAAAAGAAAATACACCCATTTAAGGGAAAAAATGGAAATTTGATGGAAAATGAATGTGCATTTGAATAACATGAAAATATCATCTCCTTTGATTTTTCAGCTCCAAGTGAAGGATTGAAGTAGGAGCCAGCAAAAGTGCCTTTTGTCAAATTCTTCAGTGTGGAGTTCTTCAGTTGTGTCAAGCAGATTACATTTGTTCAGGGATTAAGGGAGACCTGGAGAATTTAAGGTCTGTTAACCTGACCATGACTGCCTCGATTGGCATAAACTCTACCCCCAAGAGTCATCCCTTTTTATCCCTTGCTGCCATTGTTTCTTCCTTACATGGCCTGATAAAATGGAATCTGGATAGAGTGTAGAGTAATTGTGGTTAATTGAATCAGCTAGAGGGTGGTGACTATGGAAAAGCCTATGAGTGTCAGGCCCCAAGTCAGGTTAAGGTGTAGTCTCTGATCTGGAGAAGACTGTGTTGCAGAGTGAAAAGTAAAGTTTTAATAGGAGTGAACAAATAGTGGGAATTAACAAGTGTTACAAGATCATGGAGAAACCCAGTGCCGAGAAGAGAGCACACACTAGCAAGCACAAGAATTGGGTTTTAATCTGAGTTACTGTCATTAATTAGCTCTATGGATTTGATACATTATCTTCCTTTTTTGCTTCTTCCTTTTGCTTTTGCTCCTCTTTCACCCTATCTCAAAAAATGGATAGCCAGAGAAACGGAACAAAAGACCAGGCAATCGCTAAGAGTTTTCCAAGTGTGTTCTGTCTATTTATCCTCTATATAACTTCTTTATTGATGGAAAGAGTCCTGTAGTAGCCTGGGAGAGTCAGTAAAAGTGATATTGAAACTTCTCAAAGGATGGAGTGACAAGAAGGGAAAATTGTATAGATGTGTCCTTCTAAGATAGAGACAAGCCTTCTCAAGTGGTCAGTTTTGATCCTAGCCAAGGCAAACAATCACTGCCCTCACAGACATGGTGCAAATGAACTGACACCCATGAAGTAATGCTCCACTAAAGGGAAATACAGTATACTGCCTTCTCTTTTGATCCAGGTACTGAATCCACTGAACTCACTCACTAATCTTAATACTTAGCAGGACACAAGACCGTAGATGGAGATATAATCTGCCCCTCAAGAGTCTTAATTTTTCTGAGATAAATGATTATTTATCCATAGGGTCCTAATATTTTGTGTTTATACCTTTTTATAATAAACATACTGAAAAGCACACAAATCATATGTGCATACTTCAGTGAATTTTCATAAAGTGTGCACATCCAAGCAACCAGCACATAGATAAAACACAGGATATTGCCAGCACCCCCAGAGTTTTCTCAGGTCCCTCCCAATCTCTGACCTCCACCCAATATCCTGACTTAACATTTGTCTGTTTGGGAAGTTTCGTATAAAAAGAGTCATACGGTATACATTCTCTGGGTCTGCCATCTTCTTCTTATTGTGTTCCTGAAATTCATTCATGTTGTTATGAATAGGCTGCAGGTATATATATAGGTTTCTGTTGGCATATACCTTGAAATGGAATTGATGGGCCATAGGGTTCAACCTTAGTAGCTGCTGAACCCCAACCAGTCTCCCAAAGACAGGTTTTAGTATAAATAAGGAACAATTAGAAATTCCTCGTGCCACTGATAGGAGGTAAACTAGTTGCTCCATGTTAACACTTTGTCTTTTCATTTTAGCTCTTCAAGTGCGTATGTCATGGTTTCGAGTTGTGATGTTAATTTGCATTTCTCTGAAGACTAAACAAGATATGTGTATTGGCCTTTGGGAATCCTCCTTATTGAAATACCTTGATGTATCTTTTACTTATCCCTCCCCCATTGGGTTAACTGTATTTTCCTACTTGCTTTGGCAGAGTTTGTATATATTTTCCTTGGTTGGAAAAATATATTGCAAATATTTTCTTTCACTTTCTCCTTTGCCTACTTATACTTTTAATGGTATCTTTTGAAGAACAGATTTCTTAATTTTAATGTAATCAGATTAATCTTTCTTTCCTTTATTATTGGTGCTATTTTATCCAACTTAAAATTCTTTCCCTAGCCATAGATCATATTATATTCTTTCATATTTTGCTTTTCAATCTGCTCAGGGTTGATTTTTGTGTATCATGTAAGATAAGGGTCATATATTTTTTTGTCCCTTGGGTATATTCAACTGAAAAGACCATTCTTTCCCCACTACACTGAAGTTTCATCTTTTTCATCATTGTTCTATTTCTGGAGTCTTATTTCAGCCTTTTGGTCTAGTTGTCTATGATTATGCCAGTATATTAATAACCAAAGCTTCATAATAAACAGTAGTACCTATTTTAGAGATTACTGTTGTAATATAGTAAAACAATTTATTAAGTGCTTAGCATAAGACCTCGGGAAGGCAATGGCACCCCACCCCAGTACTCTTGCCTGGAAAATCCAATGGACGGAGTAGCCTGGTGGGCTGCAGTCCATGGGGTCGCTAACAGTCGGACAGACTGAGTGACTTCACTTTCACTTTTCTCTTTCATGCATTGGAGCAGGAAATGGCAACCCACTCCAGTATTCTTGCCTGGAGAATCCCAAGGATCGGGGAGCCTGGTGGGCTGCCGTCTATGGGGTCACACAGAGTCAGACACGACTGAAGTGACTTAGCAGCAGCAGCAGCAGCAGCAGCAGCAGCAGCAGCAGCAGCAGCAGCATAAGACCTGGCAGGTTGGGCTTTTGGCTCAGTTACTGTAAACTATTAAATACAAAAATGAAAGGTCATTTGACATCTTACCACGCTAGGCCTCTGTGCCCTCCTGTTGGCTATACCATACTACTTCCTGGAAAACATTTCTGATGTTATAGGGTCAACCAAACAATAAAATGCATTTAGATCATGAAAATTTTCCAAGCATACACCCATTCTGAGACTAGGTCTGTTGTGAGAAAGAGAAAAGAAAATCTATCTACAAAGTACTATAACCTACCTCTCTTGGCTTCTTGCCCTTCAAGTTTGTGAAGGAAAGAGAAAAAAGTTTTTTCATATGACTTCTATCTCCTTAGACTTCAGTGAATTCTTGTCTCATTGAGATCCTATTTCCTTTGGTACAGAACTGAGACTTCTTGGCTTTTAATTTCCACTTTATTTAAATGACAGATACAAGAATCCGCATCAAGAGAGGAGCCTACAAGTCCCCAAGGGCTCAATTCTCTAGTAACCTAATTATTCCTAGCATCAAATGTCTTCCTTCTTCAACTTTACTCACCTGAACAGTGTAAAAACATAAAAGTAAATCATATCTAGAGTGTAGCACATCAGAGTTAAATTATTTCTTAACTGTTACCAATTTAAGTTTATCACAGGTTCTGATCTGTGGGCGTGGAATGGGGTGGGCGGGGGCAACAATGTATGTATTACTCAGTTCAGTTCAGTCACTCAGTCCTGACCAACTCTTTGCAACTCCATAGACTGCAGCACCCAGGCTTCCCAGTCCATCACCAACTCCCGAAGCTTACTCAAACTCATGTCCATTGAGTCAGTGACACCATCCAGCCATCTCATCCTTTGTTGTCCCCTTCTCCTCCTGCCTTTGATCTATCCCAGCATCAGCATCTTTTCCAATGAAGTCAGTTCTTTGAAACAGGTGGGCAAATTATTGGAGTTTCAGCTTCAGCATCAGTCCTTCCAATGAGTATTTCGGATTGATTTCCTTTAGGATTGACTGGTTTGCTCTCCTTGCAGTCCGAGGGACTCTCAAGAGTCTTCTCCAACACCACAGTTCAAAAGCATCAATTCTTTGGCACTCAGCTTTCTTTATAGTCCAACTCTCACATCCATACATGACTACTGGAAAACCATAGCTTTAACTAGACGGACCTTGGTCAGTTAAGCAATGTCTCTGCTTTTTAATATGCTGTTTAGCTTTGTCATAGCTTTTCTTCCAAGGAACAAGCATCTTTTAATTTAATGGCTGCAATCACCATCTGCAGTGATTTTGAGGCCAAGAAAATAAGGTCTCTCACTATTTCCAATGTTTCCCCATCTATTTGCCATGAAGTAATGGGATCGGATGCCATGATCGTCCTTTTTTAAATGTTGAGTTTTAAGCCAGTTTTCTTACTCTCTTCTTTGACTTTCATCAAGAGGCTCTTCAGTTCCCCTTCACTTTCTGCCATAAGGGTGGTATCATCTGCATATCTGAGGTTACTGATATTTCTCCCAGCAGTCTTGTTTCCAGCTTGTGGTTTATCCAATCTGGCATTTTGCATGATATACTTTGCATATAAGTTAAATAAGCAGGATGACAGTATACAGCCTTGACGTATATCTTTCCCAAATTGGAACTAGTCCATTGTTCCATGACAAGTTTTAATTGTTGCTTCTTGACTTATATACAGATTTCCCAAAGGTCAGTTAAGGTGGTCCGGTATTCCCATCTCAGTTTGTTGTGATCCACATAGTCAAAGGCTTTAGCATCATCAATGAAGCAGAGATAGATGTTTTTCTGGAACGCTATGATTTTTCTGTGATCCAACAGATGTTGGCAATTTGATCTCTGGTTCCTCTGCCTTTTCTAAATCCAGCTTGAACATCTTGAAGTTCTTGGTTTACATACTATTAAAGCCTCTGTTAGAGAATACTGAGCATTACTTTGCTAGTATGTGAGATGAGCGCAATTGTGTGGTAGTTTGAACATTCCTCGGCATTGCCTTTCTTTGGGATTGGAATGAAACTGACCTTTTGCAGTTATGTGGCCACTGCTGAGTTTTCCAAATTTGCTGGCATATTGAGTGTAGCACTTTCACAGCATCATCTTTTAGGATTTGAAATAGCTTAGCTGGAATTCCATCACCTCCTCTAGCTTTGTTCATAGTGATGCTGCCTAAGGCCCACTTGACTTCACACTACAGGATGTCTGACTCTCAGTGAGTGATCACACCACAGTTATCTGGATCATTAAGATCTTTTTTGTGTAGTTCTTCTGTGTATTCTTGCCACTTCTTGTTAATATCTTCTGTTTTTGTTAGGTCTATATCGTTTCTGTCCTTCATTGTGCCCATCTTGTGTGAAATGTTCCCTTGGCATCTCTAATTTTCTTGAAGAGATCTCCAATCTTTTCCATTCTATTGTTTTCCTCTGTTTCTTTGTATTGATCACTTAGGAAGGCTTTCTTATCTCTCCTTGCTATCCAATGGAACTCTACATTCAGATGGGTATATTTTTACTTTTCTCTTTGCCTTCAGCTTCTCTTCTTTTCTCAACTTTGTAAGGTCTCCTCAGACAACCATATTGCCTCTTTGCTTTTCTTTTTCTTGGGAACAACTTGGATCATGGCCTCCTGTACAATATTATGAACCTCCATCCATAGTAGACAGATACTCTGTCTATCAGATCTAACCCCTTGAATCTATTTGTCACTTCCACTGTATAATCATAAGGGACTTGATTTAGGTCATATGTGAATGGTCTAGTGGTTTTCCCTACTTTTTTCAATTATATCTGAATTTTCCAATAAGAAGTTCATGATCAGAGCCACAGTCAGCTCCTGGTTTTTGCTGATTGTATAGGGCTTCTCAATTTTAAGCTGCAAAGAACATAATCATCTGATTTTGGTATTGACCATCTGGTGATGGCCAGGTGTAGAGTATTCTGTTGTGTTGTTGGAAAAGGGTGTTTGCTATGACCAGTACGTTCTCTTGGCAAAACACTGTTGGCCTTTGCCCTGCTTCATTTTGTACTCTAAGGCCAAACTTGCCTGTTACTCCAGGCATTTCATCACTTTCTACTTTTGCATTCCAGTCCCTGTGATGAAAAGGACATCGTCTTTTGGTGTTAGTTCTAGAAGGTCTTGTAGGTCATCGTGGAACCATTCAACCTCAGCTTCTTCAGCATTAGTGTTGGGGCATAGACTTGGATTACTGTGATACTGAATGGTTTGCCTTAGAGATGAACAGAGATCATTCTGTCATTTTTGAGATTTATCCTAAGTACTCTATTTTGGACTCTCTTGTTGAGTATGAGGGCTACTGCATTTCTTCTAAGGGATTCTTGCCCACAGTGGTAGATATAATGGTCATCTGAATTAAATTCACCCTTTCTGGTCCATTTTAGTTCACTGATTCCTAAAATTTCAGTGTTCACTCTTGCCATCTCCTGTTTGACCACTTATAATTTACCTTGATTCATGGACGTAACATTTCAGGTTCCTATGCAGTATTGCTCTTTACAATCTCGGACTTTACTTTAACTAACCACCAGTCAGATCCACAGCTCGGTGTTTTTGCTGTGGCTCAGTCTTCATTCTTTCCAGAGCTATTTCTCCTCTCTTCTCCAGTAGCATATTGGGCACCTACTGACCTGGGGAGTTCATCTTTTAGTGTCATATATTTTTGCCTTTTCATACTGTTCATGGGGTTCTCAAGGCAAGAACACTGAGGTGGTTTGCTATTCCCTTCCCCAGTGGACCACATTTTGTCAGAACTGTCTACCATGACCCACCTGTCTTGGGTGGCCCCACACAGCGTGGCTCACAGCTTCACTGAGTTAGACAAGGCTGTGGTCCCAGTGATCGGTTTGGTTTGTTTGTGCTTAGTCGCTCAGTCATGTCCGACTCTTTGCAACTCCATGAACTGTAGCCCACCAGGCTCCTCTGTCCATGAGAATTCTCCAGATAAGAATACTGGAATGGGTTGCATGCCCTCCTCCAGGGGATCTTCCCAACCCAGGGATTAAACCCAGGTCTCCTGCATTGCAGGCAGTTTCTTTACTATCTGAGCTACTAAGGAGGCCTAAGAATACTGGAGTGGGTAGCCTTTCTCTTCTCCAGGGGTTCTTCCTGACCCAGGAATCAAACTGGGGTCTCCTTCATTGCAAGTGGATTCTTAACCAGCTGGTTAGTTTTCTGTAATTGTTGTTTCCATTGTGCCTGCCCTCAGATGGATAAGGATAAGAGGTTTATGGAAGCTTCCTGATGGGTGCAACTGGCTGTGGGGGAATCTGGGTCTTGCTCTGATGGGCAGGGCCATGCTCAGTAAAGTTTTATTCCAATTTTCTATTGATGGGTAGGGCTGTGTTCCCTCCCTGTAGTTTGGCCTGATGCCAAACTATGGTAGGGTTAATGGCAGTAATGGCAACCTCCTTCAAAAGGACATATGCCAGGACTGTTGTATTCAGTGCCCCTGACCCTACAGCAGGCTGCTGCCAACCCATGCCTCCACTGGAGACTCGTGGACACTCACAGGTAAGTCTGGGTCAGTCTCTTGTAGGGTCACTGCTCCTTTCTCCGGGGTCCTGGTGTGTACAAGGTTTTGTTTGCACCCTCTGTTTCCCCAGTCCTGTGGAAGTTCTGTAACCAAAGCCCCCTGGCCTCCAAAGCCAAATTCCCTGGGGGTTCTCGGTCCCTTCGCTGGACCCCAGGTGGGCGAATGTGTTGTGGGCCCTAGCACTTTTGCAACAGTGTGAGAACTTCCTTGGTAGAGCTGTTTTCCAGTTTGTGGGTCATCTGCTCACTGGCTCTGCGGTGGGGTTAATAGTGACTTCCTCCAAGAAGACTTCGGCCACACACCACGCCTCCCAGGTCTGCAGCCAGAGCCGCTGTCCCCACAGCCAGCTACTGCTGGCCTTTGCCTCCATAGGAGGCACTCAGATACTCAAAGGCACGTCTGGCAGGCCTGGTTCAGTCTCTTGCGGGGTGCCTGGGTACTTGTGCGCATGTTTTATTTGAGCCCTTCAAGTGGCTCTGGTGGGTATGGGGTTTGATTCTAAATGCAGTTTCACCCCTCCTACCATCTTGTTGGGGCTTCTCCTTTACCCTTGAACGTGGGGTATCTTTTTTTGGTGGGACCCAACATTCTCCTATCAATGGTTGTTCGGCAGTTAGTCGCAAATTTGGAGTTCTCACAGAAGGTGAGACGTCCTTCTACTCCACCATCTTGCCTAGTTCTATGTATGTAGTGTGTGTATACGTAATGCATATGAAATATATGTTTGTGTCTATAAGGATATATATGTATATCTATAACTTTGCTGAATATTTGACTTCTATGAACTTGAAAATCAGTTGAATAATGTCTCAAAGTCACTCATTTTACCCATTAACTTCACTCAGAAGGTCCAGTTCATCTATTTTCTGTTCACTTGCTGGATCTGTGGAGGTATAGCAAAGAGCAAAATCCATATCCTCTCTCCTTGTCAAAATTAAAAAAAAATAAATTTAATTGATTTCTTTCAAATGTGATGCCTATATTCGATACACATATAAGAATGAATTATACAGACTGTAGAAAATGTCTTAGTGAAAAGGAAAATGGTAACTCAAGTTGAATTTCCTATCAGAGACCACGTTCTTTGAACAGCAAACATGGGGCCTGTTATAACCTGTCATAACCTTGACTCACTTTGGCCTGAGTTGTAAGTGAACTTGACCGACTGTCAAGGGCTTTAGATACAATACAATGTTAATGCAGACTAACTAAGATTTTGCTTTACAATCCAGGAAAGGTAACAGGTTGCAAATTAGCCCTGCTAATGACTAGCACAGGCTGGTCAAATATCACCCTCAATCTAGACAATGACAAATCGGACTAGAGATTTCTCAATTCTAGATTTCCTT
Source organism: Oreotragus oreotragus (assembly GCA_006410675.1). NCBI lineage: Eukaryota > Metazoa > Chordata > Mammalia > Artiodactyla > Bovidae > Oreotragus > Oreotragus oreotragus. The sequence continues at coordinate 142,520 of SJYX01013203.1, forward strand.
TGAACCAAAACATATAATATGTGGAATGTGGACTCTTGTTCCTGGTTTCTTTCATTTAGCATGTTTTGAAGGTTCATTCAAGTTTAGCGTACATCAGTACTTCATTCCTTTCTATTACTTAATAGTGTTGCATTATATAGATACTCCACGTTGTTTCTCCATCCATCCATAGACAGATATTGGCATAGTTTCCACATCTGGCTGTTGTGAGTAATGCTGCACTAAGCATTCAAGTACAAGTTTTTGTGTGGGCATATGTTTTCATTTCTCTTGGACATATAACTAGGAGTTGAATCAGTGGGTCACGTGGTGGCGGTGGTGGTTGTTCAATGGTATCTGACTCTTTGCAACCCAACAGCAGCCCTCCAGGCTCCTCTGTCCTCCGCTCTCTCCTGGTTACTCAAATTCATGTCCACAGAGTCAATGATGCTATCTAACCACCTCTTCCGCTGCCACCCCTTTCCCCTTTTGCCTTCACTCTTTCCCAGTATAAGGGTCTTTTTTAATGGGTGGGCTCTTCACATCAGGTTATTCTACATTTAATCATTTGAGGGATTGCTGGGCTGTTTTCCAAAGTCACTGAACTATCTTACAATGCCAGAGGTTTACTATTAAAAAGATCTCAGAAAGCATTTTTCATTCAAAACCTATAAAAAACATAAAACCCAATGTAGCTGACAAAGCCTTGACGTACTCCTTTTCCTATTTGGAACCAGTCTGTTGTTCCATGTCATTCTAACTGTTGCTTCCTTATCTGTATACAGGTTTCTCAAGAGGCAGGTCAGGTGGCCTGATATTCCCATCTCTTGAAGAATTTTCCACAGTTTATTGTGATCCACAGAGTCAAAGGCTTTGGCATAGTCAATAAAGCAGAAATCGATGTTTTTCTGGAACTCTCTTGCTTTTTCCATGATCCAGCAGATGTTGGCAATTTGATCTCTGGTTCCTCTGCCTTTTCTAAAGCCAGCTTGAACATCTGGAAGTTCACGGTTCACCTACTGCTGAATCCTGGCTTGGAGAATTTTGAGCATTACTTTCCCAGCGTGTGAGATGAATGCAATTGTGTGGTAGTTTCAGCATTCTTTGGCATTGCCTTTCTTTGGGATCATCATCATAAAAAAACATCATGAGAAACACTGGGCTGGAGGAAGCACAAGCTGGAATCAAGATTGCCTGGAGAAATATCAGTAACCTCAGATATGCAGATGACACCACCCTTATGGCAGAAAGTGAAGAAGAACTGAAGAGCCTCTTGATGAAAGTGAATGAGGAGGGTGAAAAAGTTGGCTTAAAAAAAAGCTCAACATTCAGAAAACTAAGATCATGGCAACTGGTCCCATCACTTCATGGGAAATAGATGGGGAAACAGTGGAAACAGTGTCAGACTTTATTTTTCTGGGCTCCTAAATCACTGCAGATTGCGACTGCAGCCATGAAATTAAAAGATGCTTACTCCTTGGAAGGAAAGTTATGATCAACCCAGGAAAGTTATGATCAACCTTTGCCAACAAAGGTCCACCTAGTCAAGGCTATGATTTTTCCAGTGGTCATGTATGGATGTGAGAGTTGGACTATAAAGAAAGCTGAGTGCCGAAGAATTGATTATTTTGAACTGTGGTGTTGGAGAAGACTCTTGAGAGTCCCTTGGACTGCAAGGAGATCCAACCAGTCCATCCTAAAGGAGGTCAGTTCTAGGTGTTCATTGGAAGAACTGATGTTGTGGCTGAAACTCTAATACTTTGGCCACCTCATGTGAAGAACTGACTCATTGGAAAAGACCCTGATGCTGGGAAAGATTGAGGGCAGGAGGAGAAGGGGACGACAGAGGATGAGATGGTTGGATGGCATCCTCGACTCGATGGACATGGCTTTGGGTGGACTCCGGGAGTTGGTGATGGACAGGGAGGCCTGGTGTGCTGTGATTCATGGGGTCACAAAGAGTCAGACACGACTGAGCATCTGAACTGAAATGAATGTAGCTGAAATACACTCTGAAGCTTAGAATCAGCCAATCACCATTTAAATACTATACCTATGAGGAAAAGGGCTGCCACATTGACTTCTGGAATACAGCCTATCTTTCCCTGGGAACTCCCTGTCTAAGAGTGATATACTTTCCCAAAAGCACCATCTGAGGAAAGCACTCATGGCTGAAATTAGCTCAGAATGTTCCTGAACGAATGAATTTTAGGACATGAACTCCCCATTTCATATGGGCCTTGGCAGGGGGGAAGCTAACATCTTTTTCAGAGAAATAAACTTTTGAGATGAATTGGGGAAACTCTGGGCAAAATGTTGGCCCCATACGAAGGTTCCACATCCACTCAGCATTTTTTGAAGTGTGCCTTGGAAGCATTATTTCCTTTGTGTGTAAAGGAAGTAATTAAATGTAAAAACTGTGCAGTGGAAAGAAGGTCCAATACAGAATATTTCCAGCAGGAAGGACCATTACAGCTCAATTTGAGGCTACAACCCTTTCAATAATCTATGCTCTTTCTGTCTGACTGAGAGGAGAATAGTGCCTTTTTCAAGGGACAAGCAAAGGAAGGTTTTGAGATCAAAGGTATTTGTATTGTGATTGTTTCTCTTTTTAAACTTAAAAAAAAATCACAATAATTTGTTCTAGGATATTTTCATGTCCTACAAAAAGATAAATGAATTATTCCTTTTTCTTCTATAAATCATCATCTCTGAAGATAAGAAAATTGGTTTCCCTCCTATTTCTTGTTTGGGTTAGAGATGTAAATGGGGTAAATTATTTTAGTCTTTTTTTTTTCTTTTGTGTGAAGAGCAAATTATGTTCCCAATAAACATCTTTTCACTATTACTTCAGACTGATTAGAAGTGAAATGCTGCAAGGGAGAGATTTACTCCCATTGCTATATTAAGTATAATTTCACTGTTCTCTAAAGCAATTGTTTCTGTCATATTTCTTAAAGAAGCAAGTTGGAAATTGACTCTGTAAAAAAATATGGAAACCTTTGCAGATGTCAAGAATTGGATTTCTTCTACCTCTTCTAAATAGATACATTTTAAAGGATATATTGTCTCACTGTCTAACACCGTCAAGTCTTTTAGTGCAGAAATCTGCATTTTCAGACAATGTTGTACTAAGACTAAACTTTTTCTTTTTTTTTAACTAAGATATTCAAACACTTTGGTGCTTTGACCAGTGTCCCTGGAGGGAAAAGGAGTTTAAGCTGAACTGTATTTATTCAGAGTCAGTAGGGTGATTTTAATACCTAGCATATGGAAACAGGCTGGCCTCCTGACAGATTTCCCAGGTACTTCTAAAGGGTTCATGTGTCAAACTCACTAACCTGAGGTCAGTTTCTGGGTGGTGAGGAGAAAACCAGAATACTTTCTTTTCTTTCTTTTTTTTTTTTTTTCAACTAACATACCTTATGAAAGAAGACTTCCCTGGTGGCTCAGATGGTAAAAGCGTCTGCCTACAAAGTGGGAGACCTGGGTTTGACCCTTTGGTGGGGAAGATCCCCTGGAGAAGGAAATGGCAACCCACTCCAGTATTCTTGCCTGGAAAATTCCATGGACGGAGGAGCCTGGCAGGCCCCATGGGATCACAAAGAGTCAGACACGACTGAGTGACTTCACTTATGAAAGAAACCCTGCTTAGGAAAGAGCTCTNAGAAGGAAATGGCAACCCACTCCAGTATTCTTGCCTGGAAAATTCCATGGACGGAGGAGCCTGGCAGGCCCCATGGGATCACAAAGAGTCAGACACGACTGAGTGACTTCACTTATGAAAGAAACCCTGCTTAGGAAAGAGCTCTTCATTCTCATGTGATATTTCCTTAAATTTTCTTTAAAAAATTTCATCCACATACTCAGTAAAATTGCTTAAGCAGTGAACAACTAACAGAATTTGAAGATGCCCATCCTCGCTCCCCACCTTCCTCCTACACTCATCTTAGGCTCTATACTAAGTAGGGCCCGAAGCATATTAAACAACAGGGCTCTTGGCTAAAAGACTGTGTGTGTGCGTGCTCAGTCACATTCGACTCTTTGAGACCCCATGGACTGTAGCTTGCCAGGCTCCTTTGTCCATGGAATCTTCCAGGCAAGAATCCTGGCGTAGGTTGCCATTTCCTACTCCAGGGAATCTTCCTGATCCAGGGATTGAACCCGTGTGTCTTGTGTCTCCTGCATTGACAGGTGGATTCTTTTTCACTGTGCCACCTGGGAAGCCCACTAAAAGAGTTAATTCTTCCTTTTGTCTTTAGGGACCTTTATAAAAATATGTCAGTGATAGTAGCAATTGTTAGTTTGTTTAATTTGTGATGTGACTAAACTCTTATGTTTATAATCTTACTGAATTCCTACAATAGTTCGGAAATATCAGTTCTTTATTTCCTCCAACTTCTAGTTTAGGAAACAGATGATGAAAGTAGTGGAGCTCTTGTTTAAAGTAACACAGCAGTGAATTACGGTGTGAGAATCCGGGATTATGACTCCGAGTTGCATCATCTCCATAATTCTAACGTACTATTCTTAGATAAAAGTAAAAGCGAAGTCGCTCAGTTGTGTCTGACTCTTTGCGACCCTACAGCCTGTAGCCTTACCAGGCCTTTCTGTCCATGGGATTGTCCAGGCAAGAGTACCGGAGAAGGTTGTCATTTCCTTCTCCAGGGGATCTTCCCAACCCAGGGATCGAACCAAGGTCTCCCACATTGCAGGCAGATGCTTTACCCTCTGAACCACCAGGGAAGCCCCCATTATTAGTTAGGTAGCTACCAAAGGAAAANCATTTCCTTCTCCAGGGGATCTTCCCAACCCAGGGATCGAACCAAGGTCTCCCACATTGCAGGCAGATGCTTTACCCTCTGAACCACCAGGGAAGCCCCCATTATTAGTTAGGTAGCTACCAAAGGAAAAAATAGTCCAGCTCCTTTATTCTGTCAGACATAAAGTCCACAGATACAGTAGAGATTAGAGTCCAGAGATGGCAAGGCAATATATCTAGTGAGAAGTGGAATTCAGCCCAGAATCAGGTTTTCCCATCTCAAGACTCATGCCCTTTCCACCCGCAAATCATTTCCTTATCTTTATCCTTTGCTTGGATATGTTTGATATTAATCCTCTCATTTCAAATCTATAATTGGTATGAATAAAACCATGCCAAAACTTTGGGGGTCTTGTTGAGCCATCAATTCTTTATTTTTAAAAACTCTCTTTGGGTTTAATCAGTGGGATGAAGGTAAATTGAGTTCAAAGCCTGCTTGGTACAGTTCTGGGAATAGCTGAGTCAGCTCATTCCCAGCATGGACACCAAGGTCTGCTGATTACTCTCGTCAAGAATCAGAAGGACGGTAGCCTCTTCACCCAGATTTCATAAAGAAACAAAGGATGAGGCAGAGCTGAGAGGCATGCTTGTTCAGGCCAGTTTTCTCAGAATGTAGTGTGAGCATGGGAAACTTGGTTCAAAATAAAAGATTGCCTGTGATTCCCCTACAGCTACAGCCTTCAGAATTCTTGTAATCAGTCCATCTCACCATTATTAGGGTCACCCTGACTTTCACAGCTAAAGGACTGTGAAAGAGTTAGTGATGTATTAATCAGAACCTTCTCAGCTGCAGGTGATGGAAAATGCACTATAAACTCATTTATACAAAAAGAGATTTCAGGGCTCACTTAGGAGATACCTTCTAGGATTGGGGCATGCTGGATGGCTCAGATGGTAAAGAATCTGCCTGCAATGCCAGAGACAATGTTTCAGTCCCTGGGTCAGGAAGATCCATTGGAGAAGGGCATGGCAACCCACTCCAGTATTCTTGCCTAGAGAATCCCATGGACAGAGGAGACTAATGGGCTACAGTCCATGCAGTTGACTCTTTGCAACTCCATGGACGAGTCAGACACAATTGAGCGATAACACCTTCACCTCGAGGATAGGGCTCATTACAGGGCATGGCTTGGCAAGTTTCTGTCTTTCTGCCTTTTTTCCTTTATCTTTCACTGTGTTAGCTGCATTTTCAGATGAATTCTTCCCTTTCAACACTAAAGGGATGGTAGCAGCTCACATTGAAAAACAATGGGAGAAAGGAGCATTGTTTTGGGGGGAGCTTCTGCTCCCCCAGAAGCACAAATAAAATCCTGGAACTGAGTCTCATGTGCTTATAATCTAAATCAAGTCTTACCTTCCAGAAGACCAGTGGTGAAACACAGTGAGGAAACAGAGTATTTACTGGAAGGCAACCAGAGTTTTGGACTAGAGTTACTTGATAGGAGTGTAGCCAATTAACAGTGATGTGAGAGTTCAGGTGAACAGCAGAATGACTTGGCCATTCACACACATGTATCCATTCTCCCCTAGACGCCCCCTCCCATCCAGGCTGCCACATAACATTGACCTACATGCTATGCAGTAGGTCCTTGTTGGTTATCTGTTTTAAACACAGCAGTGTGCACATGTTGATGCCAAACTCCCTAACTATCCCTTCCCTCCTCCTTTCCCTCTGGTAATCATAAATTCATTCTCTAAGTCTGTGAGTCTGTTTCTGTTTTGTAATTAAGTTTGTTTGTATCATTTCTCTTTTAGATTCCCCATGTGAGCAGTATCATATGATATTTCTCTTTCTCTGTCTCACTTCACTCAGTATGATAATCTCTAGGTTCATCTGCGTTGCTGCAAATGGCATTATTTCATTCTTTCTTTGGCTGAGTAATATTCCATTATATACATGTATCACATCTTCTTTATTCTTTTCTCTGTTGATGGACATTTAGATTGCTTCCATGTTTTGGCTACAGTAAATAGTGCTGCAATGAATATTGGGGTGCATGCATCCTTTTGAACCATGTTTTTCTCTGGATATATGCCCAGGACTGGGATTGCAAAATAATCTAAGAAGGGTTATAGGCAGAAGTTACAGATTTTATCATGGGACCATAGGACCCAAAAGAGGGAAGGAAAGGGCAGCTTGACCCCAAAGGACTTGAAATTAGGGAAAGTTATCAGACCAAATTAGAAACTGTGGACAGAAGTTTGATGAATGAATCCCGGACAGCTTAAAAATAGTAAAAATTCACTAAAAA
>SJYX01013204.1:0-10859 GCA_006410675.1 Oreotragus oreotragus
GCTTGATCTCATTAGTCATCAAGGAAATGCAACGTAGTGATGCCACCTAATAGCCAATGAAATTATTAAAACAAAATAAGAGAGAAAATACCAACTGTTCGATAGGGAGCAAATGGGACTCTCATACACTACTATAAAGAGTCTTAATTGGATCAACCACAGCAGTTTGGTAGTACTGATGAAAGTTAAACATATGAATGTTTTATGACAAAGCAATTCCACTCCTAGGAATATAGCCAATAGAATGCATGCATATATTCCCCAAAAGGCTTTCATAAAAATGTCCACAGTAGCACTCTACAATGTTTGCTCTTCTGTTCAGTTCTATACTGTAACATTCCACTGTGCATTAACAATAGAATGGATAGGCAATATGACAAAATAGAATAGATATTGTTAATATTATCTATTAATAGATATTAACAATAGAATTTTCTGTATTGAGATATATACATGCACTGGAAAACAACACTACAATGAGGATGAATAACTATAAGCAAGACTATTGATGAGTCTCATTAACATAGCATTAAGAAAAGGTGACCATAAACAAGAGTGTACAACTGTTCCTTGCTCTGTCAGAATGAACTTCGCTCAGAGAAGTGTTCTCTATTTTCTCCTGTGCCTCTCCATGCACTATTGGATGAGTAGGTCTAGCATAGAGTGAGAGTTCAGTATAAGGACAACATAACACATCTTCAGTATCAGCTTTGTCTGGAAAAAGGTGATATTTTGGCGAGAGAGAGCAAGTGATGATATGGGAGTATGATATGTGAAGCAAGAGATGATATGTGAATATCATCTAATATAGAGAAACTTTGAAATAAGATACAAACAGAAATAAATTAATTAAAATTGTATTTCAAATGGACAATATAACCACATTGAAGGGTGAGGATAGTGTGTGTGAAAGAAACACTAATTCAACAAATGCATAGTCTAACTTTTGAACACACCACTGACATTTCAGTAACCAATAATTTCCATCACCAAGATCTTGGTTTCTAATTACCATTCTCTACCAAAAAGAACCAAGTTTTTTTTTTTTTGGATAACTGTCATTTCATCTGGGGCAGGATGGGAAATAGAAAATCTTGGAACTTTTGTGACAGAAAATAATTATTCAAACAATGGTTGAAGGTTGCTCCCTGGCCAAATTTGAGGAAATTTGAGCATCAAAATAAGTAATGATAATAAAGAAGTATAATCTACTGAATATAACAAAAATCTACAAGTTCACACTGAAATAAATATATAAATAAAGTAAGAAGAAAAAGCTCTTCCTTGGAGTTTAAAGCTAATTAATAGATTTAGAAGAAATGATGGAAACAGAATCAGCTTTTGACAACTATCAGGCAAAAATCAGCAGTGAACACTAAAACTGAAGAGTGAAAATTTGAGGGATAGCTGTATATTTACAAGCCTCAATGTCCCTGCAAGATATTTATTAAATACAAAGTGAAAAATACTGATTATACCATGGAGACACTACCTTTAACCAAGTGATAAAAATTAAGATCATAAATAGAGGGACAAAGGACATCATGCCCCTTTTATAAGAAGGTATTCAAACAAAAATGCATAATCCAGATGAAGCCACGAGCATTAGACAAACCCAAAGTGAGGGACAAAATAAGTAATCTGCACTTTGTAAAAGTAGCAATATCATAAAATATTGCAAAAATATTCTAACTCCCCCCAAAACTGTTGTATTATACTATTCCATTTATATCAAATCCTGGAAAGTACAAACAAATGTACAATGATGGAAAGATGTTTGCCTGAGGAAAAGGGGTACAGGTAGGGGCGTAGAGACTATGAAGGAATTTTGGGGAGCGATGGACTTTGACTGTGGTAATGATCACATAGTGTATCTACATCATACTTATCAAATTGTATACTTTGAATATGTGGAGTTTATTATATGTCAATTATACCTCAGTAAAGTTGTTTTATAAGTCTTCACATAGTGTATGTACATCATACTTATCAAATTGTATACTTTGAATATGTGGAGTTTATTATATGTCAATTATACCTCAGTAAAGTTGTTTTATAAGTCTAAGGAATTACTACAAATTAACAGAGGCCAAAAGGATATTTTCTTATAGGCCAAATAAAGTCTGTGAGTTAGTTAATAACAATGGTTCATTGTTAATTTCATAATTTTGATAATAATATGTGAGAATATACTTGTTTTCAGGAAATCTATTCTCTAATATGTCAGGATAAAGGAATATCATGTCTATGAAAAACTTAGTCTCAATTAATTCAGAGAAACTATTTATGTATATAGAAAAGACATATCTGGAAGAGACAGGGCTTCCCTCATAGCTCAGTTGGTAAATCACCTGTCTGCCACACAGGAGACCTGGGTTTGATCCTGGGTCAGGAAGATCCCCTGGAGAACAAAATGGCAACCCACTCCAGTATTCTTGCCTAGAGAATCCCATGGACAGAGGAGCCTGGCAGGGGGTCACAGGAGTCAGACATGACTTAGCGACTAAATCACCACCATGGAGGAGACAGAAAGAGACAGCACAGGGAACTCTTTTCAGTACTCTCTATGACCTAAATGGGAAAAGGATCTAAAAGAGAATGGAAGGACTTCTCTGGTGGTCCAGTGGTTAAGACCCTGTGCTTTCACTGCAAAACACACCGGTTGGATCCCTGTTTGGGGAAATGAGAACTCACAGGCTGTGTGGGGCAAGCCAAAAAATTAATTAAATTTTTAAAAAGTTAAAAAAAAAAAAAGAGTAGATAGATGTATACCTGATTCACTTTACACCAGAAACTAACACATTTTAAATCAACTATACTCTGATAAAAATTATTTTTAAATTAAAGTGATACAATAAAATGCAAAAACAATAAAATGTGTAAAACAGGCAGCTAGTGGGAAGCTGTTGTACAACACAGGGGGCTCAGCTCAGTGCTCTCGGTGATGTCCTAGAGGGGTGGAATAGCAGGTGGGTGGTAGAGAGGCTCAAGAGGGAGGAAATACATACTTATTTATAGCTGACTCAGGTTGATGCACAGCAGAAACCACACAACACTGTAAAGCAATCATCCTCCAGTTTCAGAAAATGCTATCGTTTGCCTGAAAGATAAACTAAATGCTCAGTACTGCAATATTTCTGTAAGTCTGAATTATGCAAAGTAAAGGTTTTTTATGCAGGTCAAGAAGCAACAGAACCGTACATGGAACAATGGATTGGTTCCAAATCGGGAAAGGAGTACATCAAGGCTGTAAACTGTCACCCTGCTTATATGCAGAGTACATCACGTAAGATGCTGGGCTGGATGAAGCACAAACTGGAATCAAGATTGTCAATGGAAATATCAATGATCTCAGATACGCAGATGACACCATCTTTATGGCAGAAAGTGAAGAACTAAAGAGCCTCTTGATGAAAGTGAAAGAGGAGAGTGAAAAAGCTGGCTTAAAACTCAGCATTCAAAAAAATGAAGATCATGGGTGGGCAGCCCTCAGCTGGACCAGTGGTTGCGTGGGTTGTGGTGCTGGGCAGTCTGCAGGTGCTAGCAAATCCCACCCAGGATGTAGAGTTAGTGGTGTCTAGGTAGTCGGGGGAGAAGGAGGAGGCAGCAGTGAATCACTTATAAATGACTCCGAAGCCGGACATGGAGCCTAAATTCCAAGGTAAGAGAGTGCTGTGCTTTCATGGGTGGCTTCTTTATGAAGCAGAGATACAAAATCTGTTTTGAGAAGTTAGCTGAAACTACTGGTTGGATAATAATGAGATTTCAGTGATTGGTAGCTTTAGTGAGAGCCACCTTTTTCATAGATTTTCAGGTTTATAGTTCCTCATCTTCTCTTTATTGGTGTCTTACTGCTTGCTGAGTGGGTCACATAAAGCATCCTGCCATTCATGTTACTGACCTGCTAAATGCCAGTAGTTGGAAAGAGCATTTGAGTGGAAAGATAGAGGTTTAACTGTGGAAGCAAAATAGCATTGTTAATGATTTGTGAGAAGATACTGCCAAAGTCAATTTTATTGGCAAATAGTTGGCTTAAAACTCAGCATTCAAAAAACTAAGATCATGGCATCCAGTCGAATCACTTCATGGCAAATAGATGGGAAAACAATGGAAATGGAAACAATGACAGACTTTCTTTTCTTGGGCTCCAAAATCACTGCAGATGGTGCCTACAGCCATGAAATTAAAAGATATTTTCTCCTTGGAAGAAAAGCTATGACAAAGCTAGACCACATATCACAAAGCAGAGACATTACTTTGCTGACAAAGGCCCATATAGTCAAAGCTATGGTTTTTCAGGTGGTCATGTATGGATGTAAGAGTCGGACTGTAAAGAAAGCTGAGCATTGAAGAACTGATGCTTTTGAACTGTGGTATTGGACAAAACTCTTGAGAATCCCTTAGACTGCAAGGAAATCAAATCAGTCAATCCTAAAGGAAATCAGTCCTGAATATTCACTGGAAGGACTGATGCTGAAGCTGAAGATCCAATATTGGACCACTTGATGCAAAGAACTGACTCACTGGAAAAAACCCTGGGAAAGATTGAAGGCAGGAGGAGAACGGGATGATAGAGGATGAGATGGTTGGATGGCATCACTGAGTCAATGGACATGAGTTTAAGCAAGCTCTGGGAGTTAGTGATGGACAGGGAGGCCTGGCATGCTGCAGTCCATGGGGTCGCAAAGAGTAGGACATGACTAAGTGACTGAACTGAACTGAAAAGTTTTTTTCGTGTTTTTTAGAAATAAAGAATGTGGTGCTTAGGAGAGTGTGAGCAATAGCCAATATATTCATTCATTCCTTAACAGTACTAGTATTTCCCACCCTGGCAGACCTCGACCACAGTGGCCACACCTGCTTGCCAGAGCCAGTTTACAGAAATAAACCACACACCATCTAAATTTCTAAACCAGATTATTTGAGTTACAAATATATTCTTTGCATTCAATTAACAAGTATATACTTAGCACCTCTCACTGTAACAAGGCTAGAATGCACAAGAAAAATAAAGTTCTGTGGAAGTAAACCTGAGGAACATGCACAGATACAGGTGTTGCACGGGAAAGGGTGAGAGGAGGGGTGGGGTTTTGTCAGGCAGGAAAAAGGAAGAACATGTACCATGAGCATGAACATGGAAATAGGACCATGCACAGTGAACCTGGGGAAGCAGAAGCAGCTGGATACAGCTGAAAGTTCAAGTATAATGTAAGAAGCGACATCAAACAAGACAAAAGAGGTCAGTCATGTCAAGACCTTAGAGAGCTCATATTCCATGCTAAGAAATCTAGGCTTCACCTATCATTGGAAAGCACTATTTTCCATTGTTTTGGGTGAGATGAATCCCATATACAGAAAAGCACTAATTGGATTAATCTAGGAGAAACAGCATTAAAGAAAGAAAACTTGAGTTGCACCTAAGGAGAGCTTGTTGTTCAATATCCTGACTTCCCAGCTGGCTGGTATGCTCATCCCAGAATAGAAGTGCCATAAATACTTGCCAATAATAAAGAGAAAGTTGAAATTGTCCCAGTAAGAGATAAATGCCTCAACAGCTGGATCAAAGAACATGGAGAGATCGGAGTGCTCATATCTTGTAGACAAGAGATAACTAGAAGAATGAGAGAAAGGCCATTAAAGATGACTGAATTTTCCATTTGGGTTGACCATGTAGATGGTAAACCATTGAACCAAATGTGTAATGCCAGAAGAGGAGCAAGTTTAGAAAAGAGCAAATGTGTTTACACCTATTAAAGATAGAGTACCTTTGGCAACAACGTCATTTGGTAATGTTACAAATCTGGAGCTTACCAGTGAGATCTTTCTGTTACAAAAATATTGCTACTAAGTGTTTTAGAGATAAGTTTATAAGCTATTAAGTTACTGGCCACATTTTTATCTGCTCCCACATGTGTGAGCAGTAAAGTGAGGAGTAAAGATTATTTATTGCAGTAAGGTTTGTAATTACAAAGTATTTGAAAAACACCTTAAATGTGGGACTTCCCTGGTGGTCTGGTGGCTAAGACTCCTCACTCCCAATACCGGGTTCAATCCCTGGGCAGAGAACTGGATCTCACCTGACACCTGCTGCAGCTAAAGACCCTGGGTGCCACAACTAAGACCCATCATAGCCAAATAAATAATAAATAAATAAATATTTNTCTGGTGGCTAAGACTCCTCACTCCCAATACCGGGTTCAATCCCTGGGCAGAGAACTGGATCTCACCTGACACCTGCTGCAGCTAAAGACCCTGGGTGCCACAACTAAGACCCATCATAGCCAAATAAATAATAAATAAATAAATATTTAAAACAAAACACCTTAAATTTCATTGATACACAAGGGTTTAAATATCTGGTCTCTTGTTTATAATGGCTTAGTCAAACAGGAAGTCAGCATTTTTGAACAGATAATTTAAGTCCAGAATGAAATAGAAAAGGTTGACTGAATTTAAGTTCATAATATTTTAATCTATTCTACTCTACTCGTATTCATAGTAGACTCAAAAAACTTCAGGTGAGTACTCTAAAAATCATAAAACACCATAGTTGACAGGTATTTTAATTTAAGCAAGTTTGAGTATTAACCAAGCTCCATAAAATTCCTTTAAACAAAGTCTAAGTCAACGAATACTCTGACTACCTTAGTTTTGTTAACTGTAATAATAAGTATGAGTGTTTTTATGTATATAAAATGTCTTTGGATTTTACAAACCATTTTCAATTTTTGATTACCATTGAATCACCACAATCCTGTGAGATATGCAGAGCAAGTGGAAATCACCTGCCAAAAGCTGAACCAAAAATTCTATTATTGTTATACCTCCAAGGCAAAGTTTCAAGATAAAAGATAGAGACAGTTTTATTCTCTCAAAAGAAAAGAAGTTTATTTCCTCTGGTTCCTCAGGATGCAAGGCATTTAGTGACTTTGTTCCACTCCTAGATTTTTTAAATGTAGCTTTCAAACTAAGACATACTAAAATAAGGCACAGTGAGATCTTTCCAAAAAGACATTTCATACAATTTCCTTATTCTCCATCAAAACCTATGATGGAAAAACTTTATGTTCTAGCTTTCTGAGACAAATTCTAAAAATAAGCTAATGTATCACTCAGTGTGCAAGACATGCTTCAGGTTGGTCCTCAAATTCCTATAGATAACTTAAAGCAACATTTTACCAAAGCAAAAGAATGTAATACTGAATCAAACTATCTCCACGTGGATTTCCCTGGTGGTCCAGTGGTTGAGAATCCACTTGCCAGTGGAGGTGACAAGGGTTTGACCCCTGATCTGGGAAGATTGCACATGCCATGCAGCAATTAAGGCTAAGCACTGCAACTACTGAAGCAGGTACACTCTAGATTCCCTGCTCACTGCAACTAGAAAAAGCCTGCCTGCAACCACAAATACCCAGCACACAAAAACAGAATAAAATTTTTAAAAATTATTTCTAAAAAATAGTCTCCACAGATCACCGTACCAAGTTTCACAGGTGTCCCCAGCCCTTTGGGTGTTTGCTTACCTCCAAAGACACAATGACGGATGGCTTCTTTTTCAGTTCCTCACATTTCCTCTTCTTACAGATCTGATGGCTGTTCTTTCTATTCTTACAGTAAGTACATTCACCACAATTGGTCTTCTGCTGGCAGGGCTCACAGACCCCACATCGCTTTCGCTTCTTCTTTTCCAAGGTAGGTAGCAGAGTTGTGTAGGAAGGAGAAGAGGTACTAGCAAGTGGCACTGGCCTAGACACCACTGTGGTGTTGATGTCAACCATGCTGGTGGCGCTGACCTGGGAGCTCCCTCCTTCCAATGTGCTGGGACTCACCAGGGAGAGTCGGGCAATGCCCTGTGGAGCCGGCTGGAGTCCTCTCTCAGGGGCTAATGTGAACCCCTGAGTGTGAGCTGGCAAAAAGCTTATATGAACCTTCTTCTCATTTTCTATATTGTTCATAGGTATTACAGGAGGTACCAAAATTATCTCTGAGTTTGATGACGGTTGAGGAGTGTGACTTGAACCCGAAGGCAAAATCTGCGTAGTGTCCGGGACCTCAAGCCCAGATGAAACGGTGCCCTGGGGCTTGGGCCATGCTGGGAGAGCATTACAGGTAGCAACTGGGTTAAGAGGGGCAGGAAGAAAGATAGGTGGGTCTGAGGCAGTACCACTACCCATACCAAGGACTTGTTGATTTAAGATAGCACCAAAGACCTCTCCTTGGACTGGAATAGCACCAGGAATCTCTGGTGGGTCTGGAGTCTCACCCAAAAGCTCTCCATGAACTGGGTTAGCACCAGGAACTTCCCATTGATGTGGGACAGCACTAAACGCCTGTCCTAGGACAGGGGTGGTATCAGGAACTTCCTGTTGATCTGGGGTAGCTTTGAGTACCTCTTGATGATCTAGTTTAGCACCAAGGGTTTCTTGTTCTGAACCTGCCAAGAGGAGTTTTATTAATGAGGTAGGATATATCGACCCACCAATAGACAAACAGTTTCTAAGGTCCAATGCAGGTACAATGTTATTAAAGCTGGAGGTGGGGCAGCAATCATGTTCACTTTTGATGGGATCCAGGTAAGAATCAGACAGCTTAAGAGATTCTACTCGTGAACCCAAATCTTCTAACTGAATGCTGGGGTTTCCTTCAGAGGTAACCTTGAGGGCTGCTCTTTGGAGCAAAGGAACACAGACAGTGTCCTGAGCAAACATTCTAGGGGAATCACTGATATTATTCAATGTCTCTCTAGAGAATAGTCCTTCTCCACCACATGTCCCTTCCAGTGACCCAGAAAGAATCTCTGCTGCAGGGTCACTAGGAGTAGAGCAAATTATTTTGGAATCCTCGACACCTTGGGACCAAGACTGGGTTGTCTCTTGGCTCTTGTCTTTAATGAAAGATGCATTTTGTATGCCAATTAGCTTCCCTATATCAGGGGAGACTGGGGGGTCTTGCATTGGGACTAAATCATTTTCTGAGTGCTTTACTCCCATGCCTGTAAGTACCTTATAATCACACTCATGTTGCTTTCCTAGATTCTTAGGTGGTGGAACTTTCTTGGATCTGGCTATGACCACTGGGGGTTGGGAGAGTCGTCTGCTAAGAGAGGTACTTCGCAGAGCCATTGTAAACCCATTGCAAGTTAAGGACTCTGGGTTCTGAAAAAGAACCTCGGTCCTATCCAAATTCATTCGTGCTGCTCCAGCTCTTGTCAGAAGGCTTCTGACTGGCACAGTCAGTTTGGGTTCTGTTTTTTTCTTAACATCTCTTTCTTGCACGAATTGCTTCAGTTTTCCAGGGCTCACAGTCTTGACAGTCGCCACATTTTTGTTGGCTGGCTTAGATCCCTTCTTCAGCTGGTTGTTTTTCTTGTTTAGATCTTCCCTCCTGACTAATTTGGAAGGTCTTGCGTGGCGAGATCGAGACATAGCTACGAAGTAGGAAAATCTGAAAGGGCACGAGGGACAGAGTCATTGGTCCTTTGGAAAGTCTCACTTCAGAGGAGAATCTGCATGCACCATGGTTGTGCTCAGTTGCACGAGGTTTTGGTCTGAAAACAAAAACAAAAACAAAAACATTGGCAATGAGTCTTTTTTCTATGCAGTCTCTCATTTGAAATAGGACATTGGAACTTCCCTGGTGGTACAGTAGATAAGAATCTGGCTGCCAATGCAGGGGACACAGGTTTGATCCCTAGTCTGGTAATATTCCACATGCTTTGGAGCAACTAATCCCATGTACCACAACTACTGAGCCCAAAATCTAGAATCCATATGCTGCAACTATTGAGCCTGTGTGCCTAGAGCCCATGACAATGTGCACTTCAAGAAGCATAGCCCCTGCTTGTTGAAACTAGAGAGAGCTTGTGAATAGCAACAAAGACCCAGCACAAATGTTTAAAAAAGAAATGGAATATTCACTAGCAATTATTAATTAAAATTAAGAAACAGAATGTTTACTACAAAACAAAAGTATAATAGACACAAAACATACTGAAGTACCCTTCTGTGACAATTGATTAAGTTAATGAAATTCTTTGAATAAGATAAGCATGGGGGTTTCTTTAAATTAAAAGCCACAACTATTGTAGTTACAAGTAGTTTAAAGCTCAAACCTAATCTTTACAAATGTGAATACTTAAAAGTTACCTCTTTCTCTCTTAGTTCCCCAACCAGTTGGTGAGGGAAGGAACCAGGGCCACAGCAGTGAAAGCACAAAATCCTAACTACTGGACCACCAGGGAATTCCCCAAAAGTTATCTCTTATACTCTTTTCTCAGCCCATCACTACCCAAGCAGGGTATTACCTGTTGGACAGTAAAGCTGCTAAAGCCAGAGAAAGAAGAGCTTACATTATCCAAGAAAATCTACTCCTTGGAGATCCAATAGTATTAATAAAATTTCAATTAACAACCTAAACTTTTCAGATATGTTTTAATAAGCAGCCATGTTTAAAAAACAAATTGACTATATGAGTATCTTTTATCTAGTTTGTTTCACTTTTTCTATTTCATATTCAGTGCTCCAATGGCACCCCACTCCAGTACTCTTGCCTGGAAAATCCCATGGATGGAGGAGACTGGTAGGCTGCAGTCCATGGGGTTGTGAAGAGTCAGACACGACTGAGCGACTTCACTTACACTTTTCACTTTCATGCATTGGAGAAGGCAATGGCAGCCCACTCCAGTGTTCTTGCCTGGAGAATCCCAGGGACAGGGGAGCCTGGTGGGCTGCCGTCTATGGGGTCATGCAGAGTCAGACACAACTGAAGTGACTTAGCAGCAGCAGCAGCAGCAGCAGCAGCAGCAGCAGCAGCTCCCATTTCACTTCATTTATGTTTTCCAATTTCTCCATCTCTTCTTT
>SJYX01013205.1:20455-36044 GCA_006410675.1 Oreotragus oreotragus
AGCACTTTTGCATCCAAATGAGTGAAATCCTTCAAAAAAGTCACTTGCTCAAAGCATATTTGGAGTTGTTTTTGTGGTATCACCTGGGGTCAATTTAGACAGAAGATATTTGTAGCCAAAATGATTATATGCAAATTACTCATCAGATCTGGTTCTGAAATTTTGTGAAAATCAAATCCATCTTACTCAGGGAGATAGTCTAAACAAGCAATTTAAGACAGCTTTGAGTGATGGTTTTGCTTTTAGGATGAGTACAGAGTGATCTCCAGTGATTACATGGAAGGGAACAGCACTCATTTGGAGAGTTAAGTTATAAGGTATTGATTTTAAAAGCCAGACATAGGAGATAGCTGGTACATGTAGTTTCTGCAGTTGAGATTAAATATGGGAAAAAATGAAACAGTGGAGCCTCTCCTCCTTTCCTTCAGCAGGAGCTTCCCACATTGGTGGGGACTTGGCTCCTGGAACAGTAAACAATAACATCTTCATGACCCAGCCTACATTCAGAAAATCCTGAAAGCTAAATGTCTGCTCCAGGTTATTATCTTATTTCATAATTTCAACATACACTTTCTCTTTTAAATCTCAAAATAAAAGGTATTTAATTTCTCAATTTTACTTTTTCTCTGTTTCAAAGTTTAGAGCTCTTAAATTCATCTTTATTGCATTTAGGTCAGCTGTGAGAACTTTTTTTCCCTACCCATTTTAATTCAAACTCACATTTTAGTCACTTCTGGGAGTGTTTTTTTTTTTTTTTTTTTTAAATATAAATGTCTATTAAAGATAACAGAGCCAAGGACAAAAAACTGTCCAGGAAAGCAACACCAGTGACCTTCTATGCTGGAGTGAGGGAGTGGAAGGGAACAGTGAGGCAAGTCAGAGGAAAGCGGAATTTTTACTGCCAATGAAGGGCGTGGCATCGTCAATCATTTCTCCACTCTCCAAGGTTCACTGAAGGAAGGATGGAATGGAATCATCATTCCAAAGTGGTTTAGTGCACAGTCTGGGCTCTACAGGAGCATTTTCTGGGCATCTCTTCTGTGAGAGTGGACCCGTAGGACTTCTTGCTGTTCCCTAAGAAGCAGTGGGAGAGACACCAGCCTGGTCGAGCCCCTGGGCTGTGCCACCCAAGCCCTCAGAGAGGAGCATCATTCTGGGCCCTCGTGTCAGCCGAGAGAACCAACAAAGCAAGAGGTTGCCTCCAGCCACCACAAGTTCTCTGCCCTCCTGTTAGAAAACGTTGACCCAGCTCCTTCCCCAAGCACTAGAGGGGTGTTGGGACATTTTGCTTGTTGGGAGAGTTCTGCTTGTTGGGAAACGTGGCTTACACTCCCCAAGAACACAGCTGGTGTGGAGAGGGGAAAGCCATATGAGAGGCCTTAGAATTGGCCAGGCCTGGAAGGGAAAGTGCCCCTTGGTTCGGAGAGCCTCTGGCCTCCTTGTTCCTGGAAAAGGTGCCTCCACTGCCCCCACCTGACCCCCATTTGGCCCCAGAGGTATGAGGACTCTAGGCCACATTTCCCATGTGTTTCCACAACCCCTGAGGTGTGGCTTCTCTCTTGCTGGTGCCTGCCAGCCAGCCCTCAAGGGCTCCCCAGGCAAGTGCCAAGTCCAGTGGGTGGGGAACCTGCGTGCCCACAGACAGCATAGTCAGGAGGCTTGGCAGAAGAAGTAGGACCCATCTATACACGTTGGTCATGAAACAGGAGGGCCATGAAAATGCAGGTGCTCACCCTAATTCCCAGGCAGTTGAGTACACTGAGTGGTGTGGCTCCTGCCCTGGGTCAGCATAGCACAAGAGGCATTATGGAAGAGGTGTCATCTGCCATGAACCAAGGGATATCAGGAGACAGCAGCGACTCAAACCCCTCACTAGCACCATGTCCCTCCCAAAGATGGGGAAATCACGGCCATCAGCTTTCACAAGTGCAACAGACAAGGCTTACACCCTGGGAAAACACCTTCAAGACCGTGGAATCTCTCTTGCAAGGTAACGAGGGGCACATAGGTACGGTGCAGCCCCTGACCCCTCCAGGGTTCACTTGGGGGGTCACAACCCTCCCCTCCACCTGCCCTTCGTTATTCTTCTAAACTGCTTTCCCCAAACGAATTCAAGAGAATGCCCTCCAAATCTCTCCCACCCACCCCCACACCCTCTCCCACACACAGGAGAACCCATAGCCCACCCACCAGAAGGATGGACCCACAGCCTCAGCTCTGTCTCACGTACTCCACCTGTTGCCTCTGCATCCTTGGTCTACATCATCCCCCCTTCCCCTCTCCCTGGCTCTCCTCTTGCCCTACAGTGGAAGCAACATTTGTCCCAACAGGTCTTCAGGTTGAGTGTCCAAGGGAGAGAGGAAAACATCCTCTCTGGAGACCATGGGAAGTTGAATTAAGAGCAGTTGGAGAAGTTGCCTAGATCACTGTCCTTTTGGTATTCTGGCATCGATCTTTATACCCAACTTCTGATTATGGTGCCGATAATAGTTTTGCATTTGTGGTAGTGAGATGAATTGAAAAGTCAAGTTACTCAGGGAAATAAAAATTGAATGAAAGAGAATGTTTTATGCCGGGAGCCAGCGTGAGGAAGCCTGCCCGTGGCAAAGGTCATGAGGAAGGAGGCTCGGCATACGCAAAGGCAGGATCGAGCCTCAGGGGTCCTCCTGGAGATTCTGGAGCTGCTAAACCCAAAACCAGAGTCTGCCTACCTTACTGCTTTATGCTTTCACTTACACTTCTGACATTACGGGGGGCTGTCCCCCACCACCTCTCTCTGAGAAGGGGTTAACTTAGAACTCCAGTTAATAAATCTCCTGGGTGTGACAAGTGTTTCAATCCACAAACTCCTCTGAAGTTTCTCTAGCCTGCCTGACAGGCTTGTCCGGCCACATGTGATCGTGAGAGGTATGAGATGCTTTAAACTTTCTAAATACAGATTCTTTTGAGAAGTCAGAAAATTATTAGTATAGTATTAGTGGGTTGGTTAGAAATTAAACTGGTGGAGGTTTTTCATTGTTGAGCCAATATTCACTGCTAAGTCTCCATATCCCCTGCCCTTATACAAGTTAATGAATATAACTAATGCATAGGAGAAATAAGTATTAACCTTGATATTAATCATGTTAAACCTTAGGCTAAGTAAAATACAGATTCTTTTGAGAAGTTAGAAAATTATTAGTATAGTATTAGTGGGTTGGTTAGAAATTAAACTGGTGGAGGTTTTTCATTGTTGAGCCAATATTCACTGCTAAGTCTCCATATCCCCTGCCCTTATACAAGTTAATGAATATAACTAACGCATAGGAGAAATAAGTATTAACCTTGATATTAATCATGTTAAACCTTAGGCTAAGTAAATTATTTTCTTAATTATAACCCACTGCACCTTTGCCCTGTAGGAATGCAACTTTATCTGGTGCCTTCAGAGGGTGGTGCCTGGTTTAAGAAAAATCACCCCTGGAAAAAATAAGTTTTCTGGTTGACTGACCATTATCAGAAAGAAAGGGTCATAAAATGTTAGCAGGCCTCTAGCCAGAAGATAATGTAAAACCCCTAAGACCTTTGTATACATTTGTATGAAGCACCTGATTTTGATAAAGGTCAGGACTGCTGACCCTGCGTGACTTTGTAGTTTATCTCTATGTATAACAAAAAGTATATAAGTGGACCTGAAAAATAAAGAAACAGATCAGTTCCTGGAAAGACTGGTCTCCTCATGTCGTTCTTTCTCTCACCTTCTGGCTGAATTCCCATCTGGATCATGGAGGCTCGCCAAGCCTACTAATTTTGCCGGGGCTTCTAAGATCAGAACGGGGAGGCACTTCGTGTCTCCACTCCTTTGGGAGACTGGGAAGACGCCTGTGGCCTACGTAGGTGGTGCAAACTCCTTGTCTTGGAGTTTTATTGGTTTTCCACGTAAACCAAGTTATTCAGCCCCTTTTCTCCACTAGATTTTCCTACTACACTGTTCTTATCTAATCTCTCTTTATATCTTTAATTAATACTTAAACAATTCTTTCCNTACGTAGGTGGTGCAAACTCCTTGTCTTGGAGTTTTATTGGTTTTCCACGTAAACCAAGTTATTCAGCCCCTTTTCTCCACTAGATTTTCCTACTACACTGTTCTTATCTAATCTCTCTTTATATCTTTAATTAATACTTAAACAATTCTTTCCTGATCGCCGATGCCGTCCACCCTTTGAATTACCCTGGATCCACCGGGGCTGGACCCCAGCAATTTAAAATATATATTCTGCTCTCGCTCAACTAACAAGTGCATGGAGATGGCAAAGACCTAGGAGGCCAGGTGGGTAGACTGGTGCTATGCTAGTCATTGATCTGTACTTGTCGCTGTTCCAAACACCAGGAATCTGGGTCTCTTGTCTCAAGAGACATCTGGGGAGGATCTACCTGCACTGTGGCGATGGACTTTTTCACCCGGTTTCCTTCTGGGAAGGCTAAGCCAAAGTCTTACTGGATCACAAAGGAAGACATCTTAATAACCAAAAGTTATAAGACAATATTCTTGATATTTTTATTTATTAGGAAAATTCACATTAATACTATAAGAAGGTATCATCACACAGCCTCCAGCATGGTTATGTTTAAAAGAATTAGTACACCAAATGCTGACAAGAATGTAGAGCAACTGCAACCATAGTTGCTGGTTTGAAACCATTCTAGGGCCCTGTTTATCAGTTTCTAATAAAGTTAAACTTGCAGCTACTCCATGACCCAGCAGTAGCAGTACTTCTGTGAATGCAAAAGTACACAAAAAAGACTGGTACAGAATATTCACCAAAACAGCAACAATATTCATCAATAACAACAACACCAAAATTAACACAGTAGTACCAAAATTAAGAAGTGATATGCATAGTAATATTTGGAGAAGGGCATGGCAACCCACTCCAGTATTCCTGCCTGGAGAATCCATGGACAGAGGAGCCTGGTGGGCTACAATCTACAGGGTCACAAAGAATTGGACATGACTGAACTGACTTAGCATGCACACACACATACACAATAATACAGATATGCTTAATGAAAATAATATTTTAAAAGCCAGATACAAAAAAATGTACATTCATTCATTTAAATTTCAGTAGCAATAATAACCTCTGCAATAGACTTCACAATAGCAATAAACTAACTGAGACTGGGTAACAAGTGCCTGGAAAGGGGCTCAGAGGACATTTCTGGGATGATGGCTATTTTCTGTAACTCGATCTGGGTGATGATTATGTTTACTAAAATTCCCACAAATTGTGTTTTAAAGATTTGTGCTTTTAACTCTACATGAACTATATAGTTCAAAATAAGTGGCTGGTGAATGAAGACAAGTTGGTGTTCAGTTCAGTTCAGTCGCTCAGTCATATCCGACTCTTTGCGTCCCCATCAATTGCAGCATGCCAGGCCTCCCTGTCCATCACCAACTCCCAGAGTTCACTCAGACCCGCGTTCATTGAGTCAGTGATGCCATCCAGCCATCTCATCCTCTGCCGTCCCCTTCTCCTCCTGCCCCCAATCCCTCCCAGCATCAGAATCTTTTCCAATAAGTCAACTCTTCACATGAGGTGGCCTAGGTACTGGAGTTTCAGCTTTAGCATCATTCCTTCCAAAGAAATCCCAGGGCTGATCTCCTTCAGAATAGACTGGTTGGATCTCCTTGCAGTCCAAGGGACTCTCAGGAGTCTTCTCCAACACCACAGTTCAAAAGCATCAATTCTCCAGCGCTCAGCCTTCTTCACAGTCCAACTCTCACATCCATACATGACCACAGGAAAAACCATAGCCTTGACTAGACAGACCTTTGTTGGTAATGTCTCTGCTTTTGAATATGCTATCTACGTTGGTCATAACTTTTCTTCCAAGGAGTAAGCATCTTTTAATTTCATGGCTGCAGTCACCATCTGCAGTGATTTTGGAGCCCCCAAAAAGAAAGTCTGACACTGTTTCCACTGTTTCCCCATCTATTTCTCATGAAGTGATGGGACCAGATGCCATGATCTTCGTTTTCTGAATGTTGAGCTTTAAGCCAACTTTTTCACTCTCCTCTTTCACTTTCATCAAGAGGCTTTTTAGTTCCTCTTCACTTTTTGCCATAAGGGTGGTGTCATCAGCATATCTGAGGTTATTTATATTTCTCCCGGCAATCCTGATTCCAGCTTATGTTTCTTCCAGTCCAGTGTTTCTCATGATGTACTCTGCATTCAAGTTAAATAAGCAGGGTGACAATATACAGCTTTGACGTACTCCTTTTCCTACTTGGAACCACTCTGTTGTTCCATGTCCAGTTCTAACTGTTGTTTCCTGACCTGNTATCTGAGGTTATTAATATTTCTCCCAGCAAAAGGCCTTAACATCGTATAAAAAAAGCAGAGACAGTAAAGCAATCTCCAATTCTGATATGCATATCTTTGGGGAAACAAGAGGAGCAAAGAAAGTAAGGATTTTATAAGCCAGGAAAGGGCAAGAAGTAGGGCCCGAAGAGTCAAGTGTGTGACTGAGAGCGCTAACATACAGCACTGGAGATGTGGGGGAAACGAGAGAAAATTCAGGATTTAAACAGCAAAGTCTAAAAAAGGGATACAACCTATTCATTTTCTATAGGAATTCGGGAAAAGGTTGGCATCTTGCACTCTGGAGAGATGAAGGTGGAGAGGTAGGAGTTATGATGGGGACAGTGAGTCATGAAGGGCACAGGCAAGACAAACACACACCAGAAGCTTTTACACCCAGACACCAGCACTGGGACTGAGGCGAAGCAGCAGATAGACCAGGAAAGCTCCAAACTCAGGAAAGCCTGGGTTCAGGGCAAACAAAACTCTGCAATCAACTCCAAGATACAGACGGTTGTTGTCTTACATCCCTAGCAGTCAGCCCAGCACCCTGCATGACGTCAGTAAATCCGGGTTGAAGGAACAGATGTGAATATATATATTTGATAGTAAAACTACTGGCAGTGGAGAAGCTGAGCTGGAGCGGAATTCCTCTTTATCCCAGGGTTCTGCCTCCTGTCTCACTACTATCCAAACCAGGCTCCACACTGGGGGTGTGATCCTTTGAAAAGAAGAATCTGATCACGTTTCTTCTAAAGTGTTTCAACAGCTCCCTGTGGCCTTCAGCACGAAGTCCAAATTCCTTGGCCTGAAAACCAGCCTTCTGTGTTTGATGCTGGCCTACTTTTCAGTTTTGTTTCTGTCCCTGCCCAACATATGTCATGCTCCCATCACATGGGACTACTGAAATCCCCCACATGCACTACAGTCTCACATGTACACCCCACCTTTGCACATGCCGCTCTCCTCTCTGAGGTGCTCTCTCTGCCTGAGGCACTCCTCATTTCAAATGTCTCTTCCTCCAGATGGTGACACTTCTAAGCAGCACTAAGTGATCCCTCCTCCAACCTTTCAAAAAATGAAAGTGAAAGTCGCCCAGTCATATCTGACTCTTTGCAACCCGGTGAACTATACAGTCCACGGAATTTTCTCCAGGCCAGAATACTGGGGTGGCTTGCCATTCCCTTCTTCAGGGAATTTTCCCAACCCAGGGATTGAACGCAGGTCCCCTGCATTGCAGGCAGATTCTTACCAGCTGAGCCACAAGGGAAGCCCAAGAATACTGGAGTGGGTAGCCTATCCCTTCTCCAGAGGATCTTCCCCATCTAGGAATTGAACCAGGGTCTCCTGCATTGCAGGCGGATTCTTTACCAGCTGAGCTATCAGGGATACCTTGTCTATACTTCTATTAGAGCACCAAGTATAATACCATAATTGATGTCTTCATGTCTCTCTTCCTTCATAAACTTCCAGACGGCCAGGACTGGGTTCGAGTCACCTTTGCATCCTTAGCTACTAGTATGGGGGTACGGAAGCTTCAAAAATGTTTTTGAACAACGAAAAAGAAAAAAACAGATTTAAAGGCCAAAAGCAGAAACAAAGCTTGAATGCTTGGGTGACAACACATAGCAGTGCTGCTAAGAGACACTTGAAAGTGAAAGTCACTCTGCTGTGCCTGACTCTTTGTGCTCCATGGAACTCTCCAGGCCAGAATACTGGAGTGGGTAGCCGTTCCCTTCCCCAGGGGATCTTCCCAACCCAGGGATGGAACCCAGGTCTCCTGAGCTGCAGAAGGATTCTTTGCAGCTGAGCCACCAGGGAAGCCCAAGAGACACTTAGGGATGCACAGGTCCCTCCCTATAATTAGAAGGTTGTGCCACGGATGGCAGCTACAGTGCTCGCCTCCAACTGTCTCTTGTTACTGATCAGAGACAGAATTTGGGGCTAGATATACTGGAGGCCTGGCCCAGCATGGTACTTCTTATCTTACATTTTCCCCACCCGTTTCGCACATTCATTTTGCCTTTGAGAAAGCAATTTCATTTTCGTAAGCTCTAGTGTCGCCATTTCAAAATGTGCCAAAAGCCAAGTTCCTCCGTCATGCTCTCATTTAGTGAGGGAAATTCCAGCACCAATTAAGGATGAGAATATTCTGAGCCCAAACTTAATGTACAACTTTAGGGAAATTCTCCTACTCCTCTACATCGCAACAGTCTCCTCCTTAAAATGCCACTGACCCTACATCCAGGGGGTCACAGGAAATAGTAAAGGTGTTCCTGTGCCCCTTACAGGTATTAACCCATTTAATTCTACAGTCCTTTGAGGCAGGTACTGTTATTATCCCCATTATGCACAAGGAGATGAAGCACAGAGAGGGGGAAGACTCGAGGAGGGCTGTGAAGTTGGCATGAGAGGTAAAGAACCCACCGGCCAGTGCAGGAGACATGAGAGACGCGGGTTCGATCCCTGGGTCGGGAAGATCCCCTGGAGAAGGGAATGGCAGCCCACTCCAGTATTCTGGCCTAGAGAATCCCACAAGCACAAGAACCTGGCGGGCTGGGGTCCATGGGTCACAAAGCGTCAGACACAACCGAGTGACTAACACTTTCACTTTTCAGAGGATACAATTGCATTTATGCTTTTTCTACAAAAACATAATTTTACTTTTCTAAAAAAGCATTAAATATTTAAGTCCATATCACCCTCCCCTCAAAAGATTAATTTAGACAAAATTTAAGGAACATCCACTATGTGCAGTAGAATATCATCAAATTACTATCAATCTCTTATAAGCATATTTCCTGCTGAATAAATATCTGTGAATAAATGAAAACTCTTTAACACATGGATTCCGAGAAGCTCTGCATTTCCAGATGTTTCTTCAGAAGGAATGGGTGCCTTATAATAGTCATCTTTCCTCTGGAGAAAATATTCATTCCCACCTCAAGAGGGACAACTCAGCTCCTGAAGTCTTTGAAAAGTCTACAGCACCTTTCTCTGTATCCAAGGTTTCTACATTGGTTTCTTCCCCCATCAGAAAGAGAACACAGGAAGATCAGGTTACATTGGTGTCTTGGGCCTGTATAAATTCCTGGGAGGTTCTCTCTTCTGTTAGGAAAAGTTTCCCTGGCAACCATATTTACACACTCAATTCCCTCCCCTTCTCTGATTCGCTGGTTGGTATAAAAATTAATTTGCATTGAATCGCTGAAGTTTACAAGTTAATCAGTTTAACCGACTCACAAAATGTTAGAATTTGGTTCTAGCCAGAGCTCGCTTCTTTTGGGGACTGTCCTCTTTCTTTTGAAATCTGAATTATAATTCTGTTCAGTTCAAATATTTTAAAACACATCAAATATGTATGCTGGATATTTCTGGCTATAGGTAAAGAAAAGAAAATTCTCCTAATGGCATCTAGTCCATATTATTAGTTAAGGAAGATTAAGAGAGGAGGATGTACTTTACTTCTAAATTAAGCAAGATCAGCTATGATAAAGAGGTAGAAGAGACAAGTCAAGGACCAAGACAAAAATGTCTGGGCCCTGTGAAATGATGAATTCAGGCCTAAGCTTCTGGGTGATCAGAGCTCAGGACCTGGGTAAAGGAATGTGATATGAATATTAAGAACAAAGTGTCCCTAATTCAATCACCAAGTATGTATTAAACATCTAATAGTGCTTGGTGCTGGGAATATAGCAGTGGATAAGCCAGACCCAGGTCTTGCTTTCATAAAGTTTATAGTCAAATATTTCAGTAGTGAACTAGCTTTGGCTTTGTTATTGAACCAAGTATCTTTGGGCTAGGGGCTCATTATATGATTTTCTACAAGGGCCAGAATTAGTTTCAGGATGGAGCAGGAACTTCCAGACAGAAACAAGCTCAAAAAGTCCTCTTTGGAGAAGGTGAGTTGACAAGTCAAATCTTTGACATATACAATGATTTTTTTAATATCTTCAACAACAATGACACATGAGCTTCTAGACAAGAGACATGAAGAAGAATGTATCTATCACAGGGCACAAAGTTAGGTACTTTGTAGTATACATACTAAAGAAGAGAGTGTACATAAAAAATTAAATAAAAAGCATATAAAGGTAGCAGCCATTCTTAAGTATACTCAGCAAGCATTTATTGAGCATCCTCTATGTTCAAGAAAGAGTTTTAGGAACTGAAGCTATAGGTATGAAAAAGACAGGGTGCCTAGGAATTAAAACAAGGTTTTAAGTGCTATTAATAAGATGTTACAAACAGGTCTAGGTTTGTCTGACAAACTTAGACAGCATATTAAAAAGCAGAGACATTACTTTGCCAACAAAGGTCCATATAGTCAAAGCTATGGTTCTTCCATACTCATGTGTAGATGTGGGAGTCAGGCCATAAAGAAGGCTGAGCGCCAAAGAACTGATGCTTTGAACTGTAGTGTTGGAGAAGACTCTTGAGAGTCCCTTGGACTGCAAGGAGATCAAACTAGTCAATTCTACGGGAAATCAACCCTGAATATTCATTGGAAGGACTGATGCTAAAGCTGAAGCCCCAGTACTTTGGCCACCTGATGGGAAGAGCCAACTCATTAGAAAAGACCCTGACGCTGGGAAAGATTGAAGGCAGGCGAAGGGGACGACAGAGGACAAGATGGCTGGGTGGCATCACCAGTCAACTTAATGGACTTGGGTTTGGGCCAGCTCCAGGAGGTGGGAAGGACGGGGAAGCAGGGCGGTGCCTGGCAGAGCCTGTACGCCCTGGAGTCTCAAACAGTCAGACGTGACTAGGCGACTGGACAGCAACAGCACAGAGGGAGACCAGAGGGCAAAGATACATCTCATTAAAAGCAGACTGGGAAACGCCTCCGGGACGTGATCCCTTGGTCTTGAAAGACAGAAAGGTGGTTGCTTTAGGCTGATACATCCGGGAAGAACTGTTTAAGCAACAGACGGTTATCACAGTGCCTCATGGAGGCCATGAGCCGCACAGGCAGGAGGCCATGGAGAGCACCGGGCCACCTAGGCGCTCTCCTGACGCACACTGCAGGCCATACTCTCAATCGCTTCATGTTTCTAATTTCACAGATTCTTGGGCTCACCTGACCCACGATGGGAGCGGAGTGAAAGGAAGCAGCTTGTTCTGGAATGGGAACGACGCTGGAGACAGAGAAAGCGACACGACTGCAAAATCCTGCCTGAGACCCTTCACAGGGGAATCTGTGTTGGCTGGTGCTAGGACTTGGTCAGGCGGTCGGCTAGTATCAGGCGGTGTCAGGATTTGGTCAGCACCTGGTCAAATGATTACTCAGAGAGACTGGGAGTGGGAGGAGCCTGAGAATGAGTAAATGTTGCTTTCTAGAGAGCAACAACCACGAAACCCAGAAAAACTTAACTTGTTGTCACTTCCAAGCAGTGATTATAAAGCCTAAGATAAGAGACAATACCAAAACTTAAGTGTTTCTGGTTTTCATGATCCATACAGGTAGATGAAGGAGTAGCGTGGGCAAAAAAGCCAAGAAAGGGATAGTAACATTCATGATAAATGTGGGGAACAGGGCCACATGGTTAAGAAGTTACCAGATAAGGGCAAATACCTGTTCAACCCCAATTTTTGTTTCAGTAGGTTATGAAATGGTCTTCCCAGCTTCCTGGCAGTTGGGAACATCTCACTAAACAAGAAATAGAAATTAACTATTTCTTACTTAAATTGGGAGTAACAACAGGATCAGGACAGTAACTCGATCCAATCATACTCTCATGATATGATGAATGAGGTTCCAGAAGTCATTCTGGGTAAATAATTCCTTGCCTCCTTTTTCTTTTCATAGTGGATATCTATTAATACTTGAATTTCAAAATAGCCCCCTTTTGCCCTTTATATCAGGAGTCAAAATGAAAAGACAGGAAAATGTGATGGTGTACCATGATATAGCAAGGACTTCAGGTTATGCAACCAAACGGAATTATCAGGACAACATGCTTTCATAGCTTTAGGAGGGAGTATTGATACATTTGGGCAGAACCTCTTTCATACCAGTGCAAAATAAAAGGGCAGGTCTCCTTGATAAAAATTATCAAGAATTTCAAGAGAGCAACAACAGAGCATTCAACTGAGTGTGGGGTCTGTATAAACTCAGGGCCCCGGGAGACTGCACAGGTCACACACCCATAAAGCCAGCCCGGCCTTCAGGGACGGTATAGTATGGTCCTTTTGGAGCGCTTGAGACTCAAAGCTGGGTCCAATCCCATCTTTGCCCCTCATTAATTACGCGATCGGGCAATTCACCTGGCCTCTCCATGCTTCTAGTAGGTTGTATGGTTGCAGTGCAGTACTGTGAGGATTAAATGGGATAATGAATAGAATGTATACAAGGTGCTTAACACAGGTAAGCAGTCAATAAATGGTAGCTATCTATTATTGTTCAATGAAATGTACAGGTAATTCTCAAAGCAATAAGTTTAAGAAATGAATTGCTGAACTGCTGTTAAGGATATGAAAGAATGAAAATGATATTTCAGGACAACTAAAATAATGAAGTAGACAGAAAGGAGCAAATCTTTTGTTTGACTCTTCTGCCTTCTCTAATCTCTTCCCTATTTCTCTTTTTCCTTTTACTGCCAAACATGCAGAAGGTAAATACATGCTGTCTCCATTTCTTACCCACATGTCATGCCCCCATCCTCTTTAATCTGGTATTTAATAGCCCTATGGCTATCCTCCACAAAATTGAGGTTATTTTTTTAAAGTTACTAATGGCTCCTGCTCACTAAATAGAATGGACATTTCCCACTTTTTATTTAAAATTTCATACTGCTGATCGATCCCTTCAGCTTGAAACCCTCTCTTTGCTTCACTTCTACAATAATATATCCTCATGGCCAACAGCATGTCTGATAGGTATCTATCAGGTACCTAAATAAATGGCCATGAAGCGGATGCAGTTGTGGGGTGAATAAATTAGATGATTCTCTTGTTTCTGTGGCATTCCTTATTTTCCACCATACTGACCCCATTTCTTCTTACCTCCTTGAATGCAGGCAATCTCCATGCTTAGCCTTGGTCCTCTACACCTCTATTTCTATGCTGCCACACCACTAAGAATCAAGCGGGAACTACACTAATCACATGGCTTTAATTATCACCTACATATAAGACTCCCTGACTTCCCTCTTTTGAACACTAGTGCCTCCCCCACCAGCTTCCAAATAATTAGGGGATGCACCCGCTTATAAATTCCAGTATCACCTCAAGATATCTAGCACTTAGCTTTTCCTCTTGTCTCCCAAACTGACTTTTCTTTCCATCTGTCTTATTTCTGTTGATCTTGTCACTCAACTTCAAGGCTATATTTGATTCTTCCTTCCTTCTTGTTCTCCATATCTATCACTCAGAGTACCGTTCATGCTTCCTTTATAACAGTGGTCTCTAACCTTTTTGGCATCAGGGACCAGTTTCATGAAAGATACTTTTTCCATGGACCGGGGCTGGTCGGGGGATGGTTTCAGGATGATTCTCATAAGGAACACACAACCTTGATCCCTCACACGCTAAGTTCCCGGATGGGTTCAAGCTCCTATGAGAATCTAATGCCACTACTGATCTGACAGGAGGCAGAGTTCAGGCGGTATGTGAGTGATGGGGAGTGGCTGTCAACACAGATGAAGCTTCCGTCCCTTACCTGCTGCTCACTGCCTGCTGTGCAGCTGACCTAACAGACCACAGCCCAGGGACTTGGGACCCCTGCTTTATAACACTTATTGAACCTACCTCTTTCCATTTTCACTGCCATCATNATATAGTTTCATTAACATAGGTCAGGAGAACAATGTATAATATACTGATTTGCCAAGTCAGTTCTGAGTCTAAGGTAAGTACATAGTACATTAACACAGCTTAAGACAAATATTTCCATAAGAAAAATGCATTGGTTAGCTCAAGGTTTGAGAAAAGTTAAGTTCAGGTGGAACCAGGTGTCATTATGGCAACACAGAATTTTAAGAGAAACCTCTTTTTAAATTTGTCTAGAGAAGCAGGGGGAAGGTAACACTAGTTTGTTTCCTCCTGCCCCTTAAGAGAGAGAGAAAAAATGTCTGACATTTGCAGCCTATTTCCTCCGTTTGGAGACCCCTGGCCTTCCTGCCTGTTACCCTCTCAGTAATGAAGCCACAACACAGCACTAACCATTATACAGTCAGGATGCACCGGAAGCCCACAGATAATTTCTTAGACGTAAACATACCCACATTATTTTTGCTGTGTAATTCTTAGATGCACATACTCATGCTTTTCTCTCCTTCATACCCTTCTCTGGTTCTGCCTCCCTATTCAGCTACTTAATGAAAACAATTTTCATCTCTCAGGATACGGCCTGTGCCTCAGGCTTCCTGGGTTGTCTCATCCATGCTTTTGCCAGCTGCTCTCACACCTTTTCACGTGTCCTCATTAGACCTGATCTCTTTCTTGCTGCAGCCAAACCGACCACATCTACTAAAGAGCTGCCCAGAGGCGAAGATGGTCGAGTGCTGCTGCTGCTGCTAAGTGGCTTCAGTCGTGTCCGACTCTGTGCGACCCCAGAGACGGCAGCCCACCAGGCTCCCCTGTCCCTGGGATTCTCCAGGCAAGAACACTGGAGTTGGTTGCCATTTTCTTCTCCAATGCATGGAAGTGAAAAGTGAAAGTGAAGTCGCTCAGTCTTGTCCGACCCTTAGCGACCCCATGGACTGCAGCCTACCAGGCTCCTCTGTCCACGGGATTTTCCAGGCAAGAGTACTGGAGTGGGGTGCCATTGCCTTCTCCTATGGTCGAGTGAACGCGGAGCAAATGCGGAGCCGTCAAAGAGCCCACCGAGGGGGTGAGGGCGGGGGTCAGCTTCCCTCGGGACCCCCTCGGCACCCTCTCGGCTCAGGCTCAGGGCGTCTCCGGGGCGCTGCATCTGCTGCGGGTGGGGAGCAAGGGGAGGCGGCGAAGCTCGGCTGCCCTTCCAGCTTCGAGTTCGCCTGACGCCCGGCTTCTCCACGGGACCGAACACGCTGCATCGACTCCACCTCTCCGGTTGTCTGAGGCTAGGAACCGGAGCCACTGTCTTGCGAAACGCTAGTGGCTGCTCCTGACATGGAAGGACCAGTTACTCTTTAGCAAGATACAGTCCTTCGAGTCTCTGTGGCGCAATCGGTTAGCGCGTTCGGCTGTTAACCGAAAGGTTGGTGGTTCGAGCCCACCCAGGGACGACTGCCCCTATGATGTTTTTAGATATAGTTTAAGGG
>SJYX01013206.1:5789-17619 GCA_006410675.1 Oreotragus oreotragus
GGCCACTGCTGAGTTTTCCAAATTTGCTGGCATATTGAGTGCAGCACTTTCACAGCATCATCTTCCAGGATTTGAAACAGCTCAACTGGAATTCCATCACCTCCACTAGCTTTGTTCTTAGTGATGCTTTCTAAGGCCCACTTGACTTCACATTCCAAGATGTCTGGCTCTAGATTAGTGATCACATCCTCATGATTATCTGGGTCATGAAGATCTTTTCTGTACAGTTCTTCTGTGTATTCTTGCCACCTCTTCTTAATATCTTCTGCTTCTGTTAGGTCCATACCATTTATGTCCTTTATCGAGCCCATCTTTGCATGAAATGTTCCCTTGGTATCTCCAATTCTCTTGAAGAGATCTCTAGTCTTTCCCATTCTGTTGTTTTCCTCTATCTCTTTGCATTGATTGCTGAAGAAGGCTTTCTTATCTCTTCTTGCTATTCTTTGAAACCCTGCATTCAGATGCTTATATCAGGCTTCTGTAATTGAAGACATTTTCTGCACAAAAACCCACTCAGTGGTAATACCAACAAATAGAAAAGCTTCGGGATGCAGGATAGCCATAACCACCAGCTAATACTATAAAAATTAAGTGCCAAGTCTTAAAGATTTAGGGAAACTAATTTGAAATTCACATGACTAAAATGAAAAATACTTATTAAGCTTAGGAATGTAATCTATGGCTTGCTTACCAATATTAAATATCAAGAGTATTAAAAAACTTGACTTTAATCTCTCCTGCTTTGTACCTTATAGTCTAGGCCCTTCAGTGTCCTCTCTCTCCAGATATCTAGGCCCCTGTAACCTACACTGGGATTCATTATGGCAGCCTGGGCAAACCAGATGGAGGCAACACTATTGAACCTGGTGTAGGAACACATGTCTAGGGATGAGATTAGTCTCAGCTAGACCTGAATGGATATGAGGAGTAGCTGTGACCCTTTGGAGGGGGAGGTAGAAAAATACCACTTTGTAGAAGAGAAAATTGGGTTGAGGCTGGGTTGAGAGAAAGTGCTTTGGGCCACAGTGGAAGCTGAGTGGCTGGGCCAGACCAGGAATTGGCTGGGGTAGGAGAATAACAGTGGAGGGAAGCAGAGAAAGGCAGATGTTGTACAGATAGTCGATAGTAGTACAGATTCTTCAAATGACTAGGCCTGTGAGAAATTTTTTTTCTTGGTACTAGGATTTAACTTGATTTTTAAATGTGTTTCCTTGCCAGAAGACCATTTTGAAGTCTGCCCACAGAAGAAAAGACCCTTTATCTATGTAATTCAAATAAAACTAGACAGTTTTTTTCTTACCCTTTTAAAAGACTAATTTTGGCATAGTGACACATCCAAGAGAAATGCAAATCCAAAACTTCAAAAACTTGATAAGTAATATAGCCTTTTAATGGGAGTCTCCTGAAAAAACCGGAAAGGGAATATTAATAGACAGGAAAACATCCTCTTGCCTCCAACCGCCACTCCCTGCCCCCAACACACAGTCACTGCGTTAGTCTCTCTTCTGTCACACAAAGCCCACAGCTCAGGCTAGCCCTCTTTACTCAATTCATTTCTACCCTTCCAACTTCCAGACTTCTCCCCCTCTGCTAAACTAATACTTTTTTTAAAATGTAAGGCAATGTAGCTTCTTCCAACTCTCTTCTCCACCTATAACCTCACCCCTCCCACTATTAGCAGTGCTAAAAAAAAAAAAAAAAAAAAAAAAAAAAATTCCTTAGAAGAAGCACAGAGATAGGAGTAGAAGCTCTGAATACTTACACTTCTGTTATTTATCTCTTGCCGTTTTTTTTTTTTTAATTAAAAGAAGTGAAATATCAGAGTGTATTCCTTCATTGGTTGAATTTATAGAGTATCTATGACAGTTGACACCAGTGTTTGTGAAAAAGGATAATGAGAGATCACAATAGAAAAGCCAAAATCAGTGGGGACCAAATCATAAAAGAGCTTTCATTTCTAGGCCCAGGAATTTAGATCAGTTGTAAGTCACCCTCAGTTTCTTTTATTCAGCTGTGGAAAGTGGTTCTCCACTATGAGGTGGAACGGGATAAACCTAGACAGCAGTGTCACTGCCCACTTTGTAATTTGCCTTGTCAAGTCCAGTCTTTCCTAAAATGTACTTTATGGATATTTTACAGCCCCTCATATTTCTTTGTGTGAAACCAAGATCAAAATTGCTTTGGAAAGAAAAGGATCAAGATCTGTAGTGAAGAGTGTGGAAATATCCAGACACTGAGAATCATTCCAGGAGAGATATCTTTAGAAACATAGATTAAGCAGGACTCCTCTTCTTCCACCGCAGAAGATTGTAGAGTCATAGATAGGAAGGAATCAGCTAGAATCATGTCCCTCCATGTTCCTGTCCCCTGTTTACACACATAGGGCATTTGAGACTATTCTTGTACAAGTGAAAGGGAAAGTCACTCAGTCGTTTCCAACTCTTTGCAACCCCATGGACTATATATGTTCTCCAAGCCAGAATACTGGACTGGATAGCCTTTCCCTTCTCCAGGGGATCTTCCCAGCTGTGGATCGAACCCAGGTCTCCTGCACTGTGAGTGGATTCTTTACCAGTTGAGCCACAAGGGAAGCCCAAGAATACTGGAGTGGGTAGCCTATCCCTTCCCTGGTGGATCTTCCTGACCCAGGAATCAAACTGGGGTCTCCTGCAATGCAGGCAGATTCTTTACCAACTGAGCTAGCAGGGAAGCCCCAAACTGGGGAATGCGGGCATCGATCACACTACCGCTCATATGCTAAGCGAGAGCTCTACCGTTTGAGCTAATGCCCCACTCCACTCTTGTACAAGTTTACTTCATTTCTAGAGCCTCTGCCTAGAAGTTTAAAAACAATTTTTGGTCTCGACCCAACATTTTCCCCAATTTTTTCCAACAAAAAATAAAGTAATTCTCTTAGATACCAATGTTTAACTTTTTGCTTGAAGTGTTTCCTAATTAATGTCTTTTTTTCAGAAAACTTGATTCAATTTTCTGTAGACACAGACCCTTCCTCTGTCCCATCCCCATCCTTTGCTTTGGTAGCATATCTGTAGTTTGCAATTTAATTCTCAGGAAATTCACTTCCTGTCAGTAGTCCTGAGTAAAGTCAATTTTTAAAATAAAACATCTTGTAAACATTCAGTTCAGTTCAGTTCAGTCACTCAGTCGTGTCCGAATCTTTGCGACCCCATGAATTGCAACACACCAGGCCTCCCTGTTTATCACCATCTCCTGGAGTTCACTCAGACTCATGTCCATCGAGTCCGTGATGCCATCCAGCCATCTCATCCTCTGTCGTCCCCTTCTCCTCCTGCCCCCAACCCCTCCCAGCATCAGAGTCTTTTCCAATGAGTCAACTCTTCTCGTGAGGTGGCCAAAGTACTGGAGTTTCAGCTTTAGCATCATTCCTTCCAAAGAAATCCCAGGGTTGATCTCCTGCAGAATGGACTGGTTGGATCTCCTTGCGGTCCAAGTGTCTGACAAACTCTCATATGGTTAAACTCTATACGTTTAGTGTTTGATCTTTCTCCTTAAGACATTTTTCTGATTGCTACACTCTCAGCACATAACAAATGATGATTGATAACAAGTTCAGGAATCCTTATGTATTTACCTAAATCACACATGGTCCACCTTTGAAAAAGCTCTGTATTATAGCTGACAAAGTTTTGAAGTTTGATGAGCTCAGATTACTGAATGAAGAAATAGCAAGTATAAGGTCAGAGACTTCCTAGCACTCTACCTATTCAAGGCACGTAACCAACATTTTGTTCTAAGAGCTTTCTTTAGGGAAAACAATCCCACCCTGGTTTAGAAACACTTTCCCTGAAGCTCTCATCAAGAGAGAATGATGATTAGGGGGCTACTGTCTTATTCTTGGGAAAGTTTACAAGGAGTCATTTTGACTGTGAAACTCAAAATTAATTCTGGATTTGAAAAAGAGAGGCATATGTAACTGTGTTGTTGTTGTTCCCTTGCTAAGTTGTGTCTGACTCTTCATGACCCCATGAACTGTGTAGCACTCCAGGCTTCCCTGTCCTTCACTATATCCCAGAGCTTGCGCAAATTCTTGTCCATTGAGTCAGTGATGCCATCCAACTATTTCTTCCTCTGTCATCCCCTTCTCCTTTTGCCCTCAGTCTTTCCCAGCATCAGGCTCTTTTCCAATGAGTTGGCGGTTCTCATCAGTTGGTCTAAGTATTGGAGCTTCAGCAACAGTCCTTGCAATGAATATCTGGGGTTGATTTCCTTTAGGATTGACTGGTTTGATCTTCTTAGTGTCCTAGGGTCTCTCAAGACTCTTCACCAAACTATGAGGTTGATTATTATGAAATTACTGAGATTTGACTCACCATAAAAATGATAGTTTTGTATAGTTCAATGACATGCCCTTTTTGTGTGAATAAAAGAGTTCAGCATAGAGCCATAACAGAGTGAAGTAAGTCAGAAAGAAAAAGTAAATATGTATTAACACACATATATGGAATTTAGAAAAATGGTACTGATGAACCTGTTTGCAGGGCAAGTGGAGATGCAGACATGGAGAACAGACTTATGGACACGAGGCGGGGATACGGAAGTTGAGGGTGGGAGGAATGGAGAGGGTAGCATGGAAACGTGCGCACTAACATATGTAAGATAGATAGCCGGTGGGAACATGTTGTCTGGCTCAGGGAACTTAACCTGGGGCTCTGTGACTATCCAGAGGGATGGGATGGGATGGGAGGTGGGAGGGAGGCTCATGAGGGAGGGACATATGTATACCTATGGCTGATCCATGTTGATGTATGGCAGAAACCAACACCATATTGTAATTATCTTCAATTTAAAAATTAAGGAAAAAATAAAGGAGTTCAGCATCAGTTGGGGAGTTTTGGGGGCTTGTAGAGTTTGATATGAGAACCATTGCTTATGGCAATCCTTGAGTTTGTACTTATTAGGATTTCAAACTTCTTTTTTTTTTGGTGACTTGTACTTATTAGGATTTCAAACTTCTTTTTTTTTTGGTGACCTTGCCTGCACTATCAGATTTGAATTCACTGTCAAAATTTTCCTCTTGTCAGAATGTAAACCTTGGCTCACTTTTGAGCCATCTGTTGTGCTCTAATAGTTTTGATTTATTTTTCCTCTGGCTGACATGTGTGCTAATGGTGCAGATGCAAACTTTACATTTCCTTTTATTGGCCTGTAGTTTTATTGGATATGTTAGTGGCACAAATACTGCATTCATATTAGCTATTTCTATTAACTGTTTCTAGTTTTGGGATGAGTAATGTATTTTACTTATATTTTTACTATGATGGGAAGTTCTACATCATAGACATTTTAATAGACTTTTAAATGATTACACTCTACTTAATTTTACTACCTCTAATTTTTTTTTTTTTTGCAGTTCTTATTTTCAGGATATGTCAGTATATGTGTCTGTGTAGTTTAGTGATTTCAAATTTCCTAATTGCCTTTGCTTTATAATTGCTTTAAATGAAAGGACAGATTTGGTTCCTGATCAACAGTTAATGTAACTACTAGAAATTAACATTAGTTCAGAATGTTGTGAATTGATAAATAACTAGGAAAAACTGACTTTAATTACTGCTTTGGCCTTCAGTTTGATGGTTGGAAAGATACTTGGTAAGGTAAATGAAGCAGTGATACAGGAAACAAAAGGTAGCAACATATTGATAGAGAAAATTTAATACAAAGCTATTTTTCAAATGTGGATATATGCTCTTTTTATTTTTGGTCTGTTTTTAACAGTTTTCTGGGTTGGAAAACCAACCCCCATGTCTGTAATACAGTTTACGTGGTTCAAATTTAAAATATCAAGAGGTCATTGTTATTAATATGGACCTGATTTGCAAGACTTTTTGACATGTTGATCTAAGTGATCTAAGTGAAAGCTGTTTAGTGTCACAGATACTGCCTGTTGCAGACTGAGTTTCCCTCATCCCTAGGGGACTTCGTTGGATATTAAATACCTTCCTCCTGGGCTTCCCTGGTGACTCAGTGGTAAAGAATCTGCCTGCCAGTGCAGGAGACACTTGTTCAGGCCCTGGCCTGGGGGAATCCCACATGCTGCAGAGAAACTAAGAAAACATAGACTGCTCTAAAGCCCGAACTGCAGCTACTGAAGCCCACTCAGCCTGGAGCCTGTGCTCTGCAGCGAGAGAAGCTACTGCAGTGAGAAGCCTGAGCACACTGCCATTAGAGAAAAGCCTGGATGGAAACAAAGACCCAACACAGCCAAATAAATAAATTGTTTTTAAATACATTCCTTTCTATCAAAAATAAAAGACTGCAGCCTTGATTCAGTTTCCTGACATGGGGAAAGCTGTTCTACCTAGTGAAACAGACTAGGGGTAATCTGTTAATTAACAAAATTGGTTAAAGCAAAGGATCTTTTTTTTTTTTTTTTTAAGATACATACGTGTGTGTGTGTGTGTCTTACTTTATTTCAATTAATTATATAAATGTGCATTCATTTGCCAAGCTTTGAGGTAGGGCCAGTTCTTGAGTGCACATCTACTAAAGTTCCATGTTGTCTTTCTTGCAATAAACTCTACTCACTGTGTGCATGCTAAGTCACTTCAGTCGTGTCTGACTCTTTGAGACCCTGTAGGCTATAGCCTTCCAGGCTCCTCTGTCCAAGGGATTCTCCAGGCAAGAATACCGGAGTGAGTTGCTGTGCCTTCCTCCAGGGGATCGTCCTGAGCCAGGGATCGAACCTGCGTCTCTTCTTCTGAATTGGCAGGCAGGTTCTTTACCACTAGCACCAACTTGGAAGCACTACACCTACAGTGCTCTCTTTCTATTCTCACTGTTTTATCAGTTACGTAGTAGTTTATTAAATTACACAATTAGTAACAAATGCAATTAGCAGAGGTAGTTTTGGAAAAATAACCCAACTAGTTGTGAATTTTAGTGTGTTAGAGGCATTAGTAAGTTTTAGAGGGGGAGTGGGAAGGGTCATTTAACCTAGGGAGTTAGTTTAAGCTAAGGTCAGTTTCTACCTACACAGATATGTAGAATTGACATTAGACAAAACTTGGTAGGACCTCAGTTTGAATGTGCTTTTCCATCATAACCTCCAGCTGGGCAAAATGTGGTGCTGTTCTTTTGATAAGTTAGTCTCCAATTTTAGCTCTTTAAAAAAAAAAAAAGAAAGAAACAGATGACTTTGGATGCTGTATTATGCACTAATAATTTTGTTTTTCTAACAAAGTGCTTGGAAGAGGAAATGGGGAAAACTGTATGAAAATAGTGTATTTTCTCATGCACAATACTGTATAACATTGGAAAGCTGATGCTTTACTCTGACAATGAAACGTTTTGGTGTTTTCCCACCAGTATTTCTCAGACTTCCTCTGAGGATAACAAAGCGTTGATTATGCTATTTGTCCACACAGTTTTCTCCCCAAAGATATTCCTAGGTATCTCAGTCCTAGAAAAGCTTTTCAGGAGTCCATTTGAAGATATCTTAAAGGTAGTGATATAGTTTTGAAAGACTGTAACAAAATAATTTATCTCTATGGCAACATCTTTTTTCTACTTTTTATTTTTAAGTAACTTCACTTTTGTTGCAGTTGAATTATATTAACTGACTTAATAAGAAAGAAAGAATTTTGTTCAGATTCATCTAATTGTACTTTTCCAGGATTGAGTTTTCTAGACAATTTCTTTAATAAGTAAAGGGGAGGGGAATATTATTAACAAAGGTGATTGTTTTACACTGTTAAAGAGTAAAGCCTCTTTGATTACTTTAACCCTTATTGACATTTCTCTTGAGTAAAAACCACTATATTGTTTCACAGACTTATAACTAGTCGTTGGAGTTGTTTTAGTACAAGTGACAGGAAAGTCCAACATAGTAGTGACTTAGACAAATTAGAATTTTGTCTCTCATATGGAGGCCTTCTGGTGTCTCCTTGGCCATTAGGATCCCTTGCTCCTTCTTACTGCTCCATAAATTTCGGATTGCACTTTCCGTATCATGATCCAAGATGGCTACCCCGGTTTCAGCAGTCACATCTGCATTCTAGCTAGCAGGGAAGAAACAAGGAAAGGAGGAAGTTTGCCTTTCACCATCACCACCCTGACAAAGTTTGATGCCCCATTTCTCCTTACAGTCCACTGACCAGAACTTGAATGTGTAGCTTCACTTGGTTGCACAGGAATATAGTCCTTTTTCTGAGTAGCTTCGTTCCCAGCTAAATGATATTAGAAAAGGAATAGGAAAAGGAAAGCAGATACTGAGCACAATGACTGTTCCTGCCACAGTTAGCATTCTTTGCCTAAGAAAAACTTGAATATATGTTCTTTAAAAGAAAATATCCTCTGTGGCACAGTGCTGAATACGTGGTAGGTTAATGACTGGTCAGTAAATGTTTGTTGACTGATTCCTTTCTTTCTGAAGATGTCACTGATAGGATTAATGAAATGCCATCAAACGTGAGATAAACATAGTTGGAGAGAACAAATGATTGAAGATTCACTGTTAGGGCAAGAAACATTTAACTTGATGAAGTGAAGTGAAGTGAAGTTGCTCAGTCTGTCTGACTCTTTGCGACCCCATGGACTGTAGCCTACTAGGCTCTTCTGTCCATGGGATTTTCCAGGCAATAGTCCTGGAGTGGATTGCCATTTCCTTCTCCAGGGATCTTCCCAACCCAGGGATCGAACCCAGGTCTCCTGCATTGTAGACAGACACTTTACCATCTGAGCCACCAGGGAAGTCCTGATGAAGTGAAAGTAAGTGTTAAATGAAGCAACTACACTGTTATAGGCATGTGTGTGTGCAGAGTATTTTTTTTAATATAAAATAGGCACAGTTAGAGTTTGTGGGTACATGCTAAGTTACTTCAGTCATGTCTGACTCTTTGCAACCCCATGGACTGTTGTCCACCAGGCTCCTCAGTCCATGGGATTCTCCAGGCAAGAATATTGGAGTGGGTTGCCACTTCCTACTCCAGAGGATCTTCCCAACCCGGGGATAGAACCCACATCTCTTATATCTCCTACACTGGCGGGCAGGTTCTTTACCACTATCGCCACCTGGGAAGCCCAGAGTTTGTAGTATACCAGCTTTGATTCCCTGCACGTCTAACCTATAGGTCTCTCTGTAAACAAGCACTTTATAGGTTTTACTCCCAGTCTGCAAATCTTTAATAATTAGAGGTAGAGAAGGTTAACTGTAATAGTTTTTATGTGTTCAAGATGTGATTTCTTCTTTTTCACAAATAGTAATGTAGTTTTTGGTTTTCTGCTGCAAAAGTAACTACTTTGTTTGAAATTTAATGAAGAGAGAACGTAGGAAGCATTATTTTCTGAAAATCATGTTTAAAAAAGTTTGATACGACATCTAGATCCTAACAGGAAATTCAAATTTAAGTCTGAGCCTGACCTTAACCCGTGACCAGTGGAATCAAAGTATGTTTATTTTTACAGTAGCCTTAATTTGGGGCTTGTGAGTTTGTTGGTTTGTTTTCTCATTCAATTTGGGGGATCCTGAAGCAGTATTTTAGTTATAGGAGTTTAGCTATTTATGATTTTTATGGCACAAAGATCAGCAAATTTTGTTTTGTCTTGGCTATCATATGTTCTCTTACTTTCAGAAACGTGTGATCTTTGTGTCTAGCAATGCACTTAAAAAAAAAAAAGTTCCCATGCTACAGTGCTGGAATTCTAACAGAACAATCACACTCATCTTTTCCCCTCTGTTTTTTTTTTTTTTTTTTTTAAAATGTTCTCATGGAGATGTGGCCTTGAATTAGACAAAGCACAAGCAGTTACTGGAAAGGTTTTCTGTACAGTTCTGTTCATGTACATTAGTTTCCATTTGTTTTTCACAATCTAAATTTTTGTCTTAGCTTTGCTGATACTTATATTTCATAATCGCATTGAATTAAGTTGCATTGAATTTTTTGTCACTCTTAGCTATGTCAAGTCCTACTTTTCAA
The DNA here is from genome assembly GCA_006410675.1 of Oreotragus oreotragus. Taxonomy (NCBI): domain Eukaryota; kingdom Metazoa; phylum Chordata; class Mammalia; order Artiodactyla; family Bovidae; genus Oreotragus; species Oreotragus oreotragus. Next base: position 15,746 of record SJYX01013206.1, read on the forward strand.
CGAGTCCTTCCATAGAGCAAGTTTGTTGAATGAATGACGAAACAAATGAACAAGAAAAGAAAGCAAGAGGAGTTAGACTGCGGGTCACCTTTATTTCAGGTTAACCATGCTCCCTTAAAAAGAAACACTACTGTATACTTTTTTCTCTTTCTCCTTTTTTTTGTGACTTCCTATGTTTTTACTAGGAAAAAAAGTGTCTGAGTTATTGAAAACAGTAGTTAGTATCAAATTCAAAGTCACTTTTAACCAGCTTTTTCATACCCACAAAAGACATATATACCTTTTCCAAAACACTCATTCTTCCTTGTTTCTGAAGCCAGATTCCTCTTGGTTCATTCTTGCTTCAGCTTCAATATTTGTGTGGTTGGAGACCAGAAACCCCAGATGCTCTGGGTCACTCAACAGTTGGCAATATCACATTTGTGTGTACGTACTCAGTCATGTCTGATTCTTTGCAACCCTGTGGACTGTAACTGGCCAGGTTCCTCAGTTCATGTTATTTCCCAGGCAATAAATGCTGGAGTAGTTGCCATTTCCTTTTCTGGAGGATCTTCCTGACCCAGGGATCAAACCCATCTCTCTTGTGTCTCCTGCGTTGCCAGGCAAATTCTTTCACTTGTGTCACCTGGGAAGCCCCAATATTACATTTAGAATTATATGATTGTGCTAGGCATCCGTTTATTTTTTTTTTACCCTTCCACTAAGCTATACGCTTTTTAAGGGGAAGAGCTATGCATCTTATTTATCGTCTTTCTGTTGCTTACCAAAAGAAAAGCCTAACACCGGCTGCTTCACGCAGGCAAGGCTCTGGGCCTTGGTCTCGCTTCAGTCAGAACCTCTCTTTTATATATCAGTTTTGGGGATCAGTATTGTTTTCGGGAGGGAGCGGATCATTACTCTTCTTTAAAAAAGAAATTTGAAGATGACTCTATTAGATAACTTCAGTATCTTGTGACATTATCTAGTCCAGCCTCCTCATTTGATAGGATTGGAAACAGATCCAGATTATACAGCTATTCAGTGGCAGAGCTAGAATTAAAAGCCCTGTGTTCTGACTGGTTGACCAATGTTCTTTATAGTATAATACAGGATATATGTTATCAGAACTAGCAGTTTTCTATAGTACCTGGAAGTGACAGTCTTTCCCTGGTAGCTCAGACGGTAAAGAATCTGCCCTCAATGTAGGAGACCTGGATTCGATCACTGGGTCAGGAAGATCCTCTAGAGAAGGGAATGGCAACCCACTCCAGTATTCTTGCCCGGGGAATTCCATGGATAGAGGAGTCTGGCAGAGTCAGACATAACTGAGCATCACAAACTGGTCGGGGCTAATGATAGTCACTCAGTAATTCATGTGTATTGCATTATGAATGAATGAATCGTGAACTCCCTGATGTTCAAGCTGGTTTTAGAACAGGCAGAGGAACCAGAGATCAAATTGCCAACATCTGCTGGATCATGGAAAAAGCAAGAGAGTTCCAGAAAAACATCTATTTCAGCTTTATTGACTATGCCAAAGCCTTTGACTGTGTGGAACACAATCAACTGTGGAAAATTCTGAAAGAGATGGGAATACCAGACCACCTAACCTGCCTCTTGAGAAATCTGTATGCAGGTCAGGAAGCAACAGTTAGAACTGGACATGGAACAACAGACTGGTTCCAAATAGGAAAAGGAGTACGTCAAGGCTGTATATTGTCTCCCTGCTTATTTAACTTATATGCAGAGTACATCATGAGAAACGCTGGACTGGAAGAAACACAAGCTGGAATCAAGATTGCCGGGAGAAATATCAATAACCTCAGATATGCTGATGACACCACCCTTATGGCAGAAAGTGAGGAGGAGCTAAAAAGCCTCTTGATGAAAGTGAA